>JABUQX010115873.1:17500-19424 GCA_015478945.1 Trachelipus rathkii | reverse complement strand
GAGAGAGAGAGATGAGGATTAATATATATAAATAAATATTATATATATATATATATATAATATAGATATATATATATATATATATATATATATATAATATGATATATAATATATATATATAATATGTATCCTATATATATATAATATATATATTATATATATATGATATTTATTAATATATATATATATATCATATATATATTATATTATATATATATATCATATCTATATATATATATATATATATATAATATATATTATATATATATATATATATAATATATATAATTAATATATATATATATATATATATATATATATATATATCTATATATGTATAATATATATATATATAATATATATATATATATATATATATATATATATATATATATATATATATATATATATATAACTATATATATATACTATATATACTATATATATATATATATATATAGTATATATATTTTGTATATTATATATATATTATATATATATATATTTATATATATAATATATATATATATATTATTTCTTATACTATAAGAAAATAAATTGACATAAGTGGTTCCCTGCCCTTAGTAGCCAAACGAAGAGGATTCTCTTCATATGATCTGATGTGTCGCTATATCCCAACTATTAATTTAGTTGCAATTTGCATATTAACTTTACAATCCAAGTTTAATATCTTTAAATTAAATAATAAAAAAGACTAAGCCGGTAAAAATTGTCGCTCTTCTTTATCTTCAGGTCTAGGTATGGTAGCCTAGGCCACTTATTGAAATATATGAAAAAGAATTCTTGCCGAAAATTTTCATCTCTCCAAATAATCCAGAGACGTGCCGAAGTATTTTATCAAAATGTAAATATTATGCTTCTTTTCTATAAAATTTTAAAAAACGACTTATTAAATTTAGTAAAAATTCTTTGTTACAATAGTCTGGCCAGGTCATCATTCCAAAAACCTTACATTCACATCCCTGAATTCCCTAAAGCTATACAGACTTAAGTTGGAAATTCTTAGCAATTCAGTTTTCCAAGTTTTTAGTTTTCAGTTTTCAGTTTTCTTCTGCTATTATTCAGTTTCTTCTCTCTTTTTATCTCATTTCTATTTTTAATCCGTCCATCTTCGACAACAGTCAGATCAACTATATATATATATATATAATATAATATATATATATATATATATATTATATTATATATATAATATAATAATATATAATATATATATATATTATATATATTATATTATTTAATATATATGGATATATATGGCAGGTGTTAGCGACATAGATAATAATACTAAGTGTGTTGGAGTTAAAGGTAGGCTTCTGAAATCGGTAAATCAAAGACTGAGTGCTATGATGACCGATGGTGAATCGTGTGTAAGAATCAAAATGGTGTCATGGTGATTGTTTAGGATTAATAGCGGAATGAGACAGGGTTTGTGTTTATGTCTCCTTGGTTATTCAAATTGTATAATGGATGGGGTTATGAAAGAATTCGAGGTGGGGATGTCAGGGAGAATGGTGTTAGAATGATGGAGAATGGCAGATGAGTGACGGGAAACCCTACCTATTATTTGCGATGATTTTGTTCTGTGTGGGCGAAATCTGAAGAAGAGTTTGAGAGGATGGTCAGAGAGATTTGGGCAGGCGTGTGTAAAAGAAGGGGCTTGAAAAGTTAACGTGGATAAGAGTAAGGTTATGGTTTGTGAGTGAGGAGCAGTCCTCAGTGTGAAACATTAATGTAGATGGTGAGCAAGTCGGAACAAAGTGTCTGAGTTTTAATATTTAGGGTATAGTGTTGATGAGAAGTGGAACGGATGATGCAGAAGTGTACGTAGGAAAGTTGTGAATGGCAGGAAGGTGGCTGGTGCAATTAAATCGTTGGTGAATGTAAAGGGACTAAGTCTTGA
>JABUQX010115873.1:0-10000 GCA_015478945.1 Trachelipus rathkii | reverse complement strand
TTCTGGAAGGAAGCGCGAAAGGTTAAGAATGAGAATAAGGGGAATCTGCTTAGAATAATGAATAGGGATGGTGCTTTTGTAACTGATGAAATGGATGTGAGGGGAGTGTGGAAAGAACACTTCGAAAATCTGCACAATATTAACAGTAATGAGGAGGTGATACGTGAAATGTGTGTGGGTTTGCATGGTGCAAGAAGGCATAGTACTTTTGGGGATGGGTTATTAGTAAAGGGAGGAGGTAATGGGTAGAGTGAGAAAGTTGAAGAATGGTAAATCTGCAGGTATAGATGAAATTAATGGTGAAATGATCAAGAACGGAGGCGAGATGGTGATTGATTGGATTTGGAAGTTGTGTAAATAAAGCGTTTATGGAGGGTATAGTTCCAAGGGACTGGAGGAGAGCGGTAATAGTACCCTTATATAAGGGTAAGGGAGAAAAGGGGAACTGTAGAAATTATAGGGGAATAAGTTAATTGAGTGTTGTAGGGAAGGTATATGCTGGTATTTTGGTCGAAAGAGTGCGTCGAGTGACTGAAGGACTGATTGGTGAAGAACAAGGTGCGTTTAGGAGTGGAAGAGGATGTGTGGATCAATCTTTACATTGAAAACAAATGATTGGGAAAATGAGGGAGAAGAAGAATAAAATTGTACTTCTAGGTTTTTATGATTTGGCAAGCTGGCGTATGATAGAGTTAATAGGGAAGGCTTTATGAGCAGGTATTAGTGATATATGGTGTTGGTGGTAGGCTTCTGAATGGAATCAAAAGTATGTATGACGATAGTGAAGCGTGTGTAAGAATAAATGGTGTCAATGGTGATTGGTTTAGGATTAATAGCGGAGTGAGACAGGGTTGTGTTATGTCTCCTTGGTTATTCAATTTGTATATGGATGGGGTTATGAAAGAATTAGAGGTGTGGGATGGCAGGAAATGGTGTTAGAATGATAGAGAAATAGAAATGAGTAGAGGATGCCCTACCTATTATATGCGGATGATTTGGTTCTGTGTGGCCGAATCTGAAGAGAGTTGAGAGGAGTGGAAGTGAGTTTGGAATGGTGTGTAAAAGGAGGGGTTTTGAAAGTAAACATAGATAAGAGTAAGGTTATGGTTGTGAGTGAGGACAGTCCCTAAGTGTGAAGTTATGTTAGATGGTAGCAGCTGGAACAAGTGTCTGAGTTTTAAAATATTTAGGGGTATGTGTTGGATGACGAAGGGAAACGGATGACATGCAGCGAGTGTAGCAGGAAGGTTGTGAATGGGCAGGAAGGTTGCTGGTGCAATTAAATCGTTGGTGAATGTAAAGGGACTAAGTCTTGAGTGCGCTAGGGTCTTACATGAGGGTATGTTGTTACCTGTGTTATTGTATAGTAGTGAGACTATGGTCTGGAATAAGAAGTATAGATCTAAAGTTCAATGTGTTCAGATGGACAATCTTAGGGGCATGCTAGGTGTGAGAAGAATTGATAAAATGAGGAATGAACGTATTAGAGAGTTGTGTGGTGTGAAGAAAGGGGTAAATGAGAGAATAAATGAAAGTATGTTGAGATGGTTTGGTCATGTGGAAAGGATGAATGATAGTCGGTTGGTTAAGCGGATGTAATAGTGGATTGAGTGTGTTGGGAACGCGACCGGCTGGGAGACGCGAAGAGAAGTGAATTGAGTCGGTGAACGAATGTCTGAAGGAGAGAAATGTGAGTTTGGCCGAGGCGAGAATAAAGGTGCATAATAGGAGTGAATGGCGGGGTTTTGTAAGGGGGCATGGTTGTGGCCCACCTGGGCCAAGGGATGAACCCTTACATTGACGATTTACCATAGTGAGGGTCCGTCGCGGTCCCATGAAGCTCAAGGGTGGATTTTCTGTCTGTGACGAGTTCTCACTAATTAATGGTACAGAGGGGGGGTAAGGCTGGGCTTTCCTTTCGACTTTTGTCATATTCTTCTACTGCTTTTTCTTTTCCGATGCTGACAACGCACCTTACCCTCCAGTCCTTGGGGGCAAAGAGGAAGATAAAGAAAAGAAAGAAAGAAAGAAAGAATATATATATATATATAATATTTATGTATATATATATATATATACTATATATATATATATTATATATATATAATATATATATATATAATATATATATATATATATTAATATATATAGTATTTAATATATTTATATATATAATTATATATTATATAATATTATATATATATATATATTTCAATTTACGAATTCTTTAGAAAGATTTTCGAATTATTGTTTTTTTTTCATTTATGATACATTTTTACAGAAAAATCAATGAAAAGAAGATTAAAGCCCTTCAAAATGAAAATGATCTCATATATATAACTATATATATATAATATATATATATTATATATTATATATAATATATATTATATTATATTATATATATATATATATATAATATATAATTATATATACTATAATATTCCTTGTGTATTCTCCTAACAAAAAGACCTAACGAAGTGGAAACGTCGCCAAAAAGGACATATATATATATATATATATATATATATATATATATATATATATATATATATATATATATTATAACTATATATAATATATATATTATATTATATATATATATTATATATATATATATATATATATATATATATATATATACTATATAATATATATATATATATATATATATATATATATATATATATATATATATATATTATATATATATCATATATATATATATATATATATATATATATATCCATATCCTTTTCCTTAATACAAAAGACTTTTAAGAATTTTATGTGATGTTTGGAAATGTGGCTAAAATTACTCTATTCTAATTTAAAAGCTAAAACTTTCTTCCATTTTTGATTTAACCATCAACTTTTCTGCTTAAAATGTTAAAAAATTTCTTCTCACTTTCCTCTAGAGCTTCTCTTAAAAATCTACCACGATTACAGTCTTATTAAGTAACTCTTGTCACTAACAGTACTATGCTTATTTCAGCCTAATGTTCCTTGTATTTTTGATGTTATAATGAATAAGGACTAACATGTTTGTTCTGTTACTTTCCAAGATTCAAATATATTAATTGCTAAAGCTTTAAACTTTTTGACATCAAAAGTCTCCAGAATTTTTCACCATTTCTATTGAAATCTAATCCTCAACAACTGTTTTTACCGTTTTCATCATAACGATATCAACTTCATTCATTGTAATTATTGGTGACTCTTTTCCGGCGTAGTGGATATTCAAGATTTGTCGTCTGTCGTCTTTAGTATACTTATGTAAGTTGTAGCGGAAGTCTAAAAAGTCTGAGTTCTCCGGCCGTAGTACTTATTCCAATGTTTCGGAAAGTTATCCTTCGGCATTATTCTAATAATAAGTTGTCATTTTGGTCCATACCTAAATAATAATTTATTTGTTAGAGTTTCACTTCTACAGTTTAAGAACGATTTTTTTATACCTGCAGCATTGTATATTGGACAGTCTCCAGTTTTCTTCAACGTCTTTTGTGTATTGAATTCAGTTAATTATCAAACCAAGGCAACTTCTCTAGCGTCAACTAACTAGAACTGAGGGGAAAGAATTTTGAAATGATATATTTACAGATTGCAAGCGTATCTAGGGGAGTTTTGAAAATATTTCTAAGTCTTAGATTTTCCTTCTATTATTCTGCGTCTCTACCATCTCTAAAATCTTATCTCAGGATAGTCAGTCCTGTCAGATTTTTTGTCCTCTATGATGATCACGACCATCTTATCCATTGATGTTCAATCTTGAGTTATTTAAATCCACCGTTAACCCTTTTTCCGCCTCCCCCGATATCTTTCTTTTTCAAACATATGTAATAAATTACCAGTTTTGTTGTAACTAGTAACTAATGTTAGTTATCTGTGTTTTTGTTTGTTATGGATTGGATGGGACCAAGTATTTTTTTATTGCATTCTGCTTTAACCACGACTACTTAACCCCTTCTTTTTGAACGCTTATCTTTCCCTTTGGGCACAGCATTTTTGGGCCGTTGGAGCTTGCATTGAAGTTATGTTAGCTTTTTACACATATTACACTTTTCTCTTTCTTTTGCAATACACTTCATAATATTCAATTTACCTGAAATAAGTGCATAAGTCATTACTGTAATAAATTACTTTAGTATTGTAAAATGAAGTCGGGAAAGCTAAAAAGAAATATTTAACATACAACTAGGAGTTATTTGCCTGTTTAGGTTCGCTAAACTTTTATTAATTCGGTCTGATCGGAAACTTATCTCTGTAGCTTGAATAATAAATAATATAAAAGAACTATAGTGATGTATCCGTTTTAAAACGAGTAAATAAAATAAGGTATGGAATGTTATTATTTAGATAAACTCTATGAAACATATAATTTATACTACATTTTAATCTTATTTCTATAGTATTCCGCAGATGATCACTATTAATTCTTATTTGATTTAAATAATAGATTTATGATTAAAGTTTGTAAAATACATTAATCAGTTTCAGGAATTATTTCTTGTAGTATTTTTTTAAATAAATAACTGTATCAATATTCGATTACAGTATACTTGGTCATCGTCATATAAGGCATTGTAACCCAAAAGCATATTTTGCTTAGCTTCCTTTAACAAAAATTTCACCTAAAAGCATTACCTGCTTTATTAGTAAAGTGGTTATGTAGTAGAGGATGTCTGTTCCTTGCAGCCTGTATATATATATATATAAGTGATTGTCTTCACTGTTAGTGGTATTATTATTATATTATATATAAATAAACTTAGTATTAATGGTCTGTTACCATCTCTTAGTATTTATATGGATGCTATAAAATTTTAATTGTATAATTATTATGTAAAATTATAAAACTGTAATAACCATTATTATCATAAGTAATAAATAACAAAAGCACACTTCCATTAAGTTTACAGGTAGCGCACAAATTGTGCTTATTGCAATGCCTAAATAAAAGTAAAGGTCCTTTATAAATAAAGTAATATCAATAATTACCTGATATTTTATGCTACTGGCACATTTTTTATTCTTATTAATTCTGCTTGTTTTTTTTCATCGTTGCTTGTCTCATATTGTTGGAGCTGGAACCTTCGCTTCTGTTAAAGAAATTCTTACACGCCTTTTAATCATTCTTTGCCTGACGTTTTTTTAATTGATAAGAATGTATAAGAATGAAATAACTTTTAAAATTAGAGTGAAACTCCTAAAACATAATTTAATATTATGCAACTTTTATTAATGTTTTTTTTGCATTCTATTAATTTAATACCTTTACCTTCATTGCATTTGTGTCTTGACCTTAGCTGCCTAAACATAACACAAAATAATTTTTTCCCTTGGGTGAACTCGTCATCCGTAGTTACATACCCAACAATAACAACTCACACAAATGGTATCAGACCGATATTGCTTTTGTACTACCTTTGCGAACCTTTTCCATTACTTTTTCTTTGACTTTCTCGGTTTTCTTTTTTTTCCAATAAAATTTTTATCAGTTTTCGTAAACTCTCAGTGTCTCTTTACGCTTGGAGAATCCAGTTCCTTTATCATCGGTTCGTCCTTTTATTGTCATCGGTCTCCTTACTATCTAGTCTATACAGTTACAGTTCTCTTACATCTTACCACATGTATACCACTTAAATAATACAGTATGGCAGAAAACGTGGGTATTAATGAGAATGGAGAAGTAGATGAATTGGGAGATATTGATGTGGAAGGATTGAATTTGGGAGATGTGGAAATTTCGGATGAGATAAAGCAAATAATAGCAAGCGATTGTGAAACTATAAATTAAATTACAATACTGAGTTTTCGTCCACATACTTCGGACATTTTCAATATCATAGCAACTATTCCTACGGTTACATCCGTCTACACAAACAAACCTTAGAACCAAGATTTCTACCTAAGAAAACATACCTTAGGTGTGAAATCATCTCAAAAACCTAACTTAACTCAAACTCATATGGTCTGTAAGTACAAAGGTGATGGAAGAATGCGGGCATTGGCCACCTTCCACATATGGAATTCTCCACCTTATGTCAATCACTTCACAGGATGATCACTATAAGACAGTCTAATCTGTCCCTACATCAAAGAGAATTGAGTACTATCTGTCTTGACATAATAAACACCCAATACATCTGATCTGTAACACATGGAATGTTAAAGGCAATTTATCCTACAATAATAACCAGTAATGATATATTTGCTCTTTCTAAAGTAGTTCTTCTATTAAATGATTTTCTATACCCCATCCAATCAACTTAAACATGATCCTTATAGGGATAATTATTCATTAGAAATATGGCGGAGCTTTCCTGCCATTTCTATACATACCGTTTTGAAGAATTATGCGGAAGAAATAACATTTATCCACGACTAATCATTCGGTAAGGTTGTGATCAGAACATCATCTGGTCTTCATACTTGGAGGGGATATTGAAAGACGTTTATACGAACTGACTATGAAGAACACATGTTCGGGTTATACGTATAAGAAACATCAACTATTGAAATGTTTTTCTTACTATTAACGAAGTATTTATAGCAATCTCTGCTAATGAAGCTGAAATAATTACTTTCCCGATGAACGATACCACTTGTATTGGCTTTTATGGTTAACAGGTTTGTCGAGTTGTTATTCCCTCGGGTTCAGTATGCTGAAAAATATGAAAATGGTGCGCCGAAAATAAACTAACTAATTAGACGCCATTGTCAAGTACCAACAAACTCAATACAACACCATTACTGTAGCTGAATGCTTTGGCGGCGTATTCCATATGAGTTGGAAGCATATGTCAAAATAATCTCGCCCAACACTTATAATAGTTTACACAAAAAACATATCGGTACATAATTTCAGCATCTGCAACTCCACATAAAATACCCATTACCCAAGTAGATTATTCAGAACCTATATTTCAACCTTAAGTTCTAGTGGGTGGCGAAAGTGATGATGATTTCTAAATTGCTAAATCATCATATCAAATTCACTATCCACCTTACCTATACAACACAATGAATATTTACATATCATACAACAAAATCAATTATCTGTACCCTTCGCGGATATCTAACCTATCCGGACTATTGTAACGCCTATGCCAATAAGTCACAAATGATCAACAAGTATTTCTCAAAACATATATGTTGTATCCAACATTCTCACAATGTCGTCAAACCACATCTCCAATCCGACTTTCATGTATAATATATACCCCAAGATGTAGTTGTCTTCCATCAACTCACCTCGCCATCAAATAGTGACTTTTTATCATCTAAGATAAAGGTCAAATTCCCTAGGAAATGTGGTCTCAGCAACATCACAAATATAACTCGACCAGAACAACAACCAACATAATATCAACCTCTCAACATACATACATCACAATCACCTCATAGACTAATCTACTTCATATTTTATCAACACAACAAACATGGTGCGTTCTCGGAGAATACTATTTCTTGTATTATTGTTCAATATACACCAGGACACCATTGTTTATAAGATTTGTCCATCGTAGTGCACTTATTGCCAATTTTGGCGTTATGGTATGGGTCACGTCTAAGAAGAGTTTATCGCGAAAAAGATATTCAATGTTATACTGGTGTATAAGTAACTAATGATCATTATAGTGCAAAATTGTCACAATAATGATCCGAAAAACATAGTAGATGGACTTTACTTGACTGTACTGTCCTTTATTGTCAAGTGAATCACTTGCGGGCATGAAGTTCCACAGAGAACCCTCAAAAACGTGCAAAAAATACTTAACGCTCTGTGGAAATGACCACCCATCCAGCCAGGAAATGAACACCTAAACAATCAGCTCAGTACAAAATGCGTTCGAACGTTCAATTATAAGCACCAGTTCTCACTACCTCAACCATCTATGTTTGACCAAATTGAAATTTCAACAGATGTAAACTCTATAGAGGAATTATTACAGTTGAGTCTTCTTAAAATGTCTCAACTAGATAATTATTGATCCTTTTAAATCCTTCAGTGAAATTGAGAGCGATTCTCAAATATATAGAAACTCATTAATCAAGACATGATTCACTGTTCTCTTTAATGTATCAGGAATCCTGATAATGCTTTACATCTTTACTTTCACTTCTACTAATTACTCCAGCTGATGTCTACACTCTATACTATGCTCATGATAAGCCCCTTTGCATTATATCTTAAAAATTATTCCACATCATCACCATCACTCTAGTTTGGCATAATAAGTACGCTCCAACAAACTACAGTTAATAGACGCTCTTGAATACAGGGGCCTCAGTTAGTATATACTACACAAAAACTTATAACCTTTAATGATCCTAAGTATAATATCTATACAGTCTATCAACTATGTTTATATTCGTTGCTATCATGTGATTGTCATTTTGGGGTTTTGGGGCTTGTCACACTATCACTTGCATCTTTCTAGATGATCTATAGAACATTCAGTCTAGGACTTTTGTTGATAGTTCCGATGATGTCGGGTAGTATGTTTACGGAGATCATTGGGTTATGATTCTCTTACTAATCGTAAATATTTGCTTTGACTTGGTCAATAAAGAACTAACCTTAGATCATTGACTAACTTGCTCCTTGAAATAATTATGACAAAGATTATTTAAGAACGTGCAGCTAGCGGTACTAGAACATGCGGCTATAATTTTAGATTCAGCAGTTATTTCAATGCCACCATAAAGGTGTATACGTTAGCATGTAATAAACGAAGAAAGATTAAGAAAGTTAAGTAGACAATCGGCGAAACACGACCTATATGGATTTCAATGATAAAAAATCACGTGAGTGAACCAGCGCACTAGCTGTATAAATTACACATCAATGTGGGCTGCTCCTGAGTTAAGAAGGTGCAAGAAGAGAATAAACGTAATACTGAGGTTGACCCACGGGCCTGTGCCGGACTTACAGGTATGCCGAGAAATGTCCTTCCGATTTGAAAACATGGTCGAAATCACCCAAAACCCTCAAGATTACAGACCAGGAGGGTACAGCTGAGTAATCGCTATAAAAGCGTGGCAGTATGGAGGTCACAGACTGGGAACGTCGGTGAACAAAAAAGATCAATGAAGACAACGTCGTGTACTGCAAGATCCAACGTGCGTGTAAGTTGCTCCAGAGCCAGAACTGACAAGGGGAGGGTGGCACCCTGTCGGCAACAGGCAACAAACTTTAGATAGAGACTCCTTATATAGCGAACTGTGGCGAAGAGTGGCAACGGCTATGGGTACTAGAAGTGGAGAAGTGGTGCAGGAAAACTCGAAGTCGAAGCATGTGCAGGCAGCAGTCTGCGTTCGCCGACTTCAGCACCGTGTATGTGTATCCCCATCAGAAAACCCGAGGAGCTTAGCGGTGATGGCAAGAGTTAGCGAAAACGAATGCGGGACATAAGGTGAGACTTGCCTGCCCAGTCCAATCTGGTACAGTTAGACCCGGTGTGAGGCAAGCAAGGAAAGTGGCGTACGTATGCGACCTTGAGAAAGTGTGTCTCCTGTGGTACGAGTGCAGGGTGTGGAAATTGGGCGGGAGAGTAGCATCGAGAAGATCGGCTGGCCAATAATCCCGATGCCAGGTGGGAATGGCGTGTCAGTAATGCCCGGCACGTGGGTAAAAACGGAACAGCCACGTCCAGTGAGAGCCTTATCACTGTGAGTGATAAGTCAGCGGCACCGGAAGAAGGCAGGTGAGTCTGGACGAGGGGCACAAGTCACTAAACCGTGATGAACAGGTGGCAGTGAGTGGTGAAGAAAGGGGTGTATCAGGCAAAGATAACGCTGGTCTAAACTAAAAACCTGTGTCAAAAATCGGAGTGAGGAAAGATGAAGGGAACGTCTAGACATAGCAAGTTAAGGGGAGGAGGCCGGGGAAAAGAGATGCAAAGGAAAGGTGCTCAGAGTACGGGTAAAGCCCTATCAACAACCGGTGAGAAAGTGTCGTACATAGTCTAGGACGGCGCTGAAAGTGGGTGAGCGCC
>JABUQX010115872.1:25000-27500 GCA_015478945.1 Trachelipus rathkii | reverse complement strand
TGGGAAGGGCATCTTGCCATTTTAACTTCAGAGAAAGACTTTAACGAAAAGGAAACTAAGAAGCTATGCCTAACCATCTTGTGGATTTCTTTAAAAAAAACAACATTGATAAAAGTTTGCTGGCTATTGGTGGTGACCCAACGAATGTTAAAACACTGGTTGGGAAGGAGGAGTCATGCATTGGGTTGAGGCAAAGCTGAATCGTAAACTCATCTAGTTGTTTGTGCTCTTCATACTAATAAGCTACCTTTGCGGCACTTGATCACAGAGTTGGATGGAAAAACTTTGTCTAACAACAAGTGGAGTGGTAAGATTGGCAACATGCTTGATACTGCAACAGAACTAGAAATCAACCCCTCATTTGTCAGAATATCCTTTCCAGAGCCTATGGTTCCATTTAGTGACACTGTTGTCAAATATCTCTCTACAGATCAGGCTTATGGTTACAGGATAACTCAGACCTTAAGGTATAGATGTACTTCCAAACTGATCTGCATTATTAAGAAATTGGTCCTGGTAATGCCGCTTCTCGCGTGGTTAACAACTGCAATAGGATTTGTCGCATTATGGGTTTTCAAAAACCTGCCCCTTAAAGGCAAATACTTGAAGACGTTAACTGCTTTGTGGAATACATTGGTTGGCGTTTTACTTCCCTGCTGCCCGATTTACAATCAGAATCGAAATTTCTCTTGGGTGAAGGACCTCGCACATTCTTTATCAATTGAAACTCCTCCAAAAATCTCAGAAGAAGGCAGCTAGAAGATATTGTTTTGCCAACAATCCAACGTTCATCGTGGTTCGCATTTAGTGAAATGGTGCTTCAGACACTTTTATGCTCGGAAGACAAAGAAGAAGGGAAAGCAGGGGTCCAGAAGATAATTGAATTAAGGAATGAAGATGATGATACACCAGGAGACCTATCTGTTCGGCCTAGGAAAACACCTGCAGTAAATCCAAATGCAACTTCCCTTTTGGAACTCATAGACTGATCAGAAAAAGTATATGAACCTCCACTTACTTGTAAACTCAAAATATCAGAAATAAGAAAGTTTGTTGAAGAGCCAATGCAAGTTCCAAAGTGACCATGTCACGGACAGTCCATTGAGAGGTGTGTGAATCAAGTAACAGAGGCTTTTGGCAAAGTGTATACTCATGAGAAACGAGAAGGATTCATTAGAGGCCAAGAAGCAAGCAGAAGAATGATATCTAGGAATGAATCGAAGCAAGATTTGATGAATATTGTTGGTTGAAGCTTTTTACATTTTTTACAATGTGTTTTCAGTGTTTGATAATAGAGACAAAATATAAATAAAATTTTTTGAGCTCATTAAGCCACTTTTTGAGCAAATTTTCTTGGGAGTTTATATTAAGTTACCCCCTTTTTTTCGGAAATTTCAATATACATTATAATCAAGCGCAAATTTACCAAATAAAGAAAAACCTTTTAAATTAGGGTATTACACATCAAAAGACACATTTTTGGACCCCTCATTAACAAAAAACACGAATTTTTATTTTTGTCCTCCAAATTGACACGCCCTATATAAACCAGTATTATATAGTGATTATATAATTAGTATAGTTTTAAGTATAAATTTTAATAGGTTTTTGATGTTAAACTTTTTTGCCCTGCTTTGAAAATGATCAGAATTATGATATATATCAATTCTAGTGAATAGTACGGAACATGATTTTTTTAATTATTATGGGAGATTTTAATACAAATTTCGATGAATCGATTTTTGCAGGACTAATTTATGATTTTATCGAAAGAAATAATTTATATATAGTTGATAATAGTTTACCTGGTGACTCATTCACTTATTTGTCTCCGGCACATAATACGACATCTTGGTTAGATCATGTATTGTGCTCAGGGAACTTAAAAGATATTTTTGATGAAGTGCATATTTTATATGATCATAGTTTGTATGATCATTTTCCTGTGTCCTGTAAACTAAGAATTGAAGAGTGTAATAAATTTTTGGATTGTGAGGATGTTAATAATGAGTTTATATATTGGAAAAAACTCACGATTGAAGAGAAAAATGATTATGCTAATAATATTGACTACCTATTGATAAAATAAATTTTTAGAAAAGGATGTTGCATTCTGCAATGAGTTATGACTGCGGCAATGATAAAACATTTAATTTCAGATTAAGGACTGGTATAAAGATATATTCAAGTTCTACAAACTGCAAGTTAAAAAGTTTGTAGTTTACTAAAAAAATGTTAGAAAATGTAGTTAAAAAGTTTCTGAGGTAGACTCTATTTTGAGGGCTTCATAGATGAAACTCATACTGGTTGATTCAGCTTGCATTATGATTAACTGAAACTAGATTTGAACCCCGTAAATGGAACACGGCAAGAGCACTTCGATTTTGTACTCATAGCCAGGATGATTAATTCAACCTATTTTTGCGCACAATGTATTTCGAACGTTTCAATTGAGAACTCATAAGAACAAAACTCTTAAGGCGAATATAAGCTTTAATTA
>JABUQX010115872.1:15000-17500 GCA_015478945.1 Trachelipus rathkii | reverse complement strand
ATTTATGTGTTATTAGAAAACTTTGTTTTATTCTTCTTTTTTTTTGTAATTTAAATATTATATTATGATTTTTGTAAATGAAAAAATTTTATACTAGGAATGTTAGGCAATAGAGGCCTGCATATACACACATACATTCTCCTACCAAGACCTTTGTTGAACCATATATATATATATATATATATATATATATATATATATATATATATATATATTATTATATATAATCTAAATTCATCCTATATTATATATATAATATATATATATATATAATATATATATATATATGCAGAAAACAAAGAAAAATGGAAGGTCTTTCGAAGGCAACAAATTTCAAAATTACTTCCAGTTGTGCATCGGAAATGATAAACAACCATCAAACATTTCTCTTCAGTTGGAGGTTGCAGGCGTTTCTTTTAATAACTATTTTTCACTTCAGGAACTGCAACTGAAGAATGAGCTAAACGAGAGCAACTGTAGAATATTTAATGAAGGGAAAACAATTTAATTTAGCCAAAAATGATTGGCAGTCTCATAAGGTAAGCAAAACCTCTTATTTTGTCAAACATTTATGCTGGGATACACATGTTATATCATTTGTCAACAAAAGTACATTTTACGGTGATCATATTCAAGATTGTAAACAAATAAACGGAAGGTTTCTTTCATTAAATGAAGTTCAGCATTATAAAAACTATTTTACTGAATTGTGGGATTCATTGGATTGTAAAAATATAAAGAAACAAGGATGCAAAATTGGTATGTGGTTACCAGGAGGAAATGCAACGACTAAAACGCTGAAAAGTATCTGCTCATACATCCTCCTTCCGATTCCTGAAAGCATAGAAATTTCTGAAAGCGTAAATAAAACACCATGTATAGTCAACATTTATAATACGTTTTGTATTTCACCAGCTTATACCGATTACACGCTTTATGGATCGCTTCTTAAATACGATAAGAACTATTTCCTTACTAGCAAAAATTTTAGTATTGTCTTACATGGAGATGAGAGTACTATTTTGGAAAAGCGAAACGACAGATGGGTTCTACGCTCTCTAATTCATGATGATTACTATGAAATGAAAGACGATTTGCCACTTGGAAGGCGGAAATGGGAGATTAAAAATGAAAACGCATCTAAATTACTTACCATCACTCATTGCAAAAAAAATGAATTTGCATGTACAAATGGAGATTGTTTACCATGGTCAGTACGGTGCAACAGAATTATTGAATGTGAAGATCAAAGTGATGAAGAAATGTGCATACCAATTAAAAAAGAAATAGGATACACTACTAACAGAACTCCATCTAGTAAGACAAAAGAAAATATTTTCAGAATAATTTATGAGACTCACATATTCAACATTGCTGATATTACGTCCCAAAATGGAATAGCAGTTGTAGATTTGATGATACATTTGTATTGGTTTGATCCAAAGTTGGTATTTTGGAATCCACTCAAAAAGCAGGATATATCATGTGAAGAAATATGGAGTCCTGTCGTTTCTATGGCAGATGGATCTAATTCAGGATTCCAGATAATGTTTGAAACTTATCGTTCTGCATGTCAAATTTTTGATTCTGTTAAAGAAGAACACAATAGGAGTCACTCCCAACAAGATCCATATATGGGTAAGTTGAATAGAGAGATAAATTGTCTTTTGGATATTATTAACTTGAAACAATTATCAAAATTTCGAAATTTATGTTCAAATTAAGGTAACAGTTATTTGTTATACAAGTTTAGGTAATTTAATACATAGAACAATTAAAAAATTGTTTAAAAAATTCTTATGTTTTCAACTTAAGAAATTTTTCATAGTATATATAAATATGTATATATATATTATTATTATTATATATATATCTACCGAAATTATACGTAACATTAGCATCGGTTCTGCAGGCGTCGAGGCTTTCAGGGATTCTACTAAAGTCTTGAACGAAATAGAAGTTCTTATGGGTGGACAGGGTGGCAAAATATTTCAGAAGGGAGGCAAAATGATTTAGGTGAAGACCTTAAATTAGCAATGGACTGCTGGAAGCGAACTAACACCAGCACTCCTCTCACCAAGACATCTTCCCCTTTCAGCATAGGCAGTATTTGTTGAACTTGTTCATAAATATAATACAATTCTCCCTAGTTCTGCGGCTGTAGAGCGAATATTTAGTATCGGTGGGGATATTTTGAAGTCAAAGAGGTCAGCCTTAGCTGCTTTAAATTTTTGAGCAGCTAATCTTTGTGAGGGGTAATATAAATTCTTTTTGAAAGAAGACATTGAGGAGGAAGAGGAAAATCTTGAGATTTTGTAAATATTCATTCAATTTTTCATATAATATTACAAATAAATCTTTTGTAAGGATATATGCTATTTAGTATTTAATATTAAAACCTTTTAGAAGTCCCACATTATTAGCGGAAAACGTGACTTGCGATAGCCGGTGGTTTGATTGTCCGGAACGCGCGGAGGAGCCTGGCGGACCGCCTTCCTCG
>JABUQX010115872.1:10000-12500 GCA_015478945.1 Trachelipus rathkii | reverse complement strand
ATATTACATATGTAGTTTAAAGTGGATATAGTAAATGGTGTCATATAGGTCTATTTCATATTATTATATATTATGATAGTGTTGGGAGAAAACATTATATTATGATAAATATTATTGGCTATTAGTTACATATTACAGTTTTTCACATATGCCAATATATGTATTACAAACATATATTATTATTGGCATAGAAGAGCAATAGCTATACAAAGATGATATACATTATATATATATATATGCTATTACATATGTATACATACATATTATTATTATTATTGATATATATTACATTATATTATTATTATATATATATATATATATTATTATATTATTATATTATTGTTATTATTATTATATTAGAAGAGTTATATATACATTATTACTATTACATTACATGCACATTGATACAATGTATTACATATTGACATATATTATATATATGATAGCAGTTGTATATATATATATATATATATATGTTAAGTTATAAGTTAGTATGAGTTATATTATAGCAGTATATATATATAGAGGAGAGATATATATATATATATATACATATATATATATATATATATATATAGATTATATATATAAAGATATTTATATATATATATATTATATATATATATATATATATATACATATATATGCTAACATATATATTATATATATATATATATATATATATATATATATATATATATATATATATATATATATATATATATATATATTTATAATTATAAATTTATTTTTTTTTGTGGGGGGAAAACACTGCCTTTCAATAGTGATTTTTTGTCTCTTTTCATTTTTCAACGGGACTAAATATTTATTTTAATTTCCTTTCTCTTTAGCAGGGTCACAAACCACGCCTCTCCTCCTATCTGTACCTACCTAATTAACTTCTGTTTTCAGATGAAAGATGTATATATATGTTTTGATGTACTGATTGTGCTAGATTGTAATTGGATATTAATGTATTCAAGTATACGACTGCTCGTATAAAAGGTTTTGCAGAGTACTTTTTACACCTTTTTCCCATCTTTGTTCTGAGGTCATAGGATGTGCTGTGCTCGTTGGTAATTCTGATATTTGATAGCTGCTATTGCAAAGTGTTGCGTTAGTTTGTTATTTCGTCCGTACAAAGCAAGCTCTTATTTGAAGTGTTTCTGTATAAATATTATTATTTAATTTATTTTTTGGTGTTTGAAAGCAATTTTGGTTTTTATTATTTAAATGTTACCCAAGTGTGGTTATTTTAATATTATTTATTAATGATAAATAATATTAATGGTTTATCTTTTGTTGAAATTTTATGTGCGTATCATTGAGAAGTCCGTACACACCGCAGACGCTTTCTTGCGTACATGAATCTTTATACAGTTGAAGTATTCAGGTAAAGTCCTTACATATAAAGCATTTATGTTGAAATTTATTTAATAATATTATTTCTTATTAAATTTTAAAGAGTTTAAAATTTATTTTCGTGGTACAATAATTTATTTATATATTTTGGGTTTTAAATATATTTGTTTTCATATTTGATATTCTGTCTTCAACAGAAAATCAAATAGAAAACGGGATAGTTGTAAACAGCTGATCTGTGTAGCACACGAAGAAACAGACAAAATACGATTTTATTATTTTTAAATTTATTTTGGGGTAAACATAAAGTCTTTTGTACAAAACCAATCGTCTATATATTTTTATTTTAATATTTTAAATATTTATATATTTATTCAATATATATATATATATATATATATATATATATATATATATATATATATATATATATATATATATATATATATATATATATATATATATATATATATATATATATATATATATATATATAAATATATTTTTCTTTGAGTTTATTTTTGGAAGGGTGTAGATAGTAATTTATTTATTTTATTAAAATATTTAGTTTATCCACGTCTATCAATCTATACCGAGTACTATTCATTTATTTATTTATTTATTTTAATTTGTTTAAGTATTTGGAGTTATTCAATGAGATATATCATTTGGTCTAAGAGAGCTCTACAGGTAATATATTGGTAGTAAGCACCTCTGTCTATGATCGGCTTCAGGTACAAAAAGAACCCGACGTCCGATTTAATGCTTTTACTCATCACCACAGTATTTTGTTGGTAAGTCTAATTATTTATTGAATGAGAATTATTCAGGTGTAACAGGTCATTGACTTCTCCAACGTGGCTCTGAGATTACCATTATTTTTGAGGACGAAATCCCAGCGTTATCTGATATTTATCTTGGGGGCCTGGCCATGGATTGATCAGTTGGATAGTGTAAGTAGACAAAATATTGTCAAATATAACCTGACATTAATAAAATGGGTTGCCTTATGTACGGGATATCTGGACAGTCGACAGGATAGCGTTTATTACCAATATTGCTGTATCTCATTTTTGTGTTGTTGTCATTTATTAATTTTTTGTGTGCAGAAGGCACAAAAGTGGTTCATTAAGTAGTT
>JABUQX010115872.1:0-7500 GCA_015478945.1 Trachelipus rathkii | reverse complement strand
TATAAGAAAGGGGATGGGATGGAATGTGGGAATTATAGAGGTATTTGTCTTTTGGCGTGGTAGGGAAAGTGTATGGGAGAATACTACTGAGAGAGTGAGAGGTTTGAATTGAGGGAGAAATGGGGGGCACAAGAGGATTTAGGAGGGAAGAGGGTGTGGACCAAGTGTTTACACTAAAGATGCTTTTGTGGAGAAAGTATAGAGAGGAAAGGGAAAGTGTGTGGGTGTTTTTTAGATTTAGAGAAAGCATATGATAGAGTGAAGAGGGGTGAATTGAGGGTGTTGGAGGAAAATGGAGTGGGGGTAAATTAGGTAAAGGTATTAGGGGCCTTTATAGGAATAGTAGAATGTGTGTGAGAGTGTTAGAGGGAGAGTGAGATGTTTGGGGTGGTGGGAGGATTGGGGCAGGGGTGTGTAATGTCGCCGTGGCTATTCTAATTTGTTTATGGAGAGTGTTTGCAGAGGAATGGTGTGAGGGAGGGGAGGGGGTGGAATTGATGAATGGGAATGATAGAAGGAAGTGAACATGATACTGTCTGCGGATACTGTGCCCTAGTGGCGAAGAACGGGGAAGGGCTGGAGGTATTTGGTGAGGGAGTTTGAGAGAATGTGGACAAAAGGGGCTTAAAATAAATCCAGGTAAGAGTAAAGTGTTAGTGTTTGAGAGGAGGAAAGAGAGGAGGGGGAGGGGTTAGAGGTTAGAGTAGGGGGTGTAGTATTGGAAGAAGTAAAGATTTTTAGATATTAGATGGATTTGGGTAAGGGGGAGGGATGAAGGAGGAGATAGAGCATAGAGTAGGAGAAGGAATGTGAGCTTTGAGTGGTCTGAGAGAATAGGAAAGGGGGGGATCTATCATGGAAAGTTAAGATAAGTATGTTTGAAAAATTTGTGTAAATTTGATAGCGTATGGGTGTGAAACGTGGGGTTGAATGCCGGGTCCAGGAAGAGTTGGAAGTTTTTGAGATGAAGGGGTTGAGAGCGGTTTGTGGGTTAGCAGAAGGGAGAGGTTAGGAATGGGGTGGTGAGGGAGAGATGTGATTGGAGGAATGGTCTGGTGGGAAGAGTGGAGAAGGGAATGTTAAGATGGTATGGGCATCTAGTGAGAATGGAGGAACAGAGAGTGGTTAGTAGAGTTTGGGAGGCGGAGGGGAGGGGATAGGAAGGAGGGAAGGGGGAGACCAAGAAGGAGGTGGATGGATGGAATAAAGGAGATGCTGGAGGAGGGAGGGATGAGGGAGGAAGAGGTAGGGTGTTGGCGAGAGATAGAGTGGGTGGAGGAGGTGGGTGGGGCGAGATGAAGGGAAGGGTGAATGAGAGAGGCTGTACGTGCCACTATTCCCCGCTCAAGCGGGAAAAAGTGTTGGCAAAATAAAAATAAATATATAAGAGAAGATAAAATAAAATTATATATATATATGTTGGTATATATATATATATATATATATATATATAAAATATATATATATATATATATATATATATATATATATATATATATATCTTGAAATTTGTTAAAGCGTATTAAAAATTATGCGTTGATCACGAGGGTCAAATTTGAAAAAGAAACACTGAAATTTTGTGACTTACGAGTTTTGGAAAAAAGTGACTGTTGACGTAAATATATTTAATAATTGATCAGAATGGCATCAAGTGAGGAACTAGTGGAGATGTGCAAAGCCTTAGGAATATCTGGGCAGGAAGCTATTAATTTTCTAAGGGACGAGAGAGCTAAAGATAGAGAAATTCTTAGAGAGAGATGGAAGAAAAGAAATTAGCTAAAGAAACCGAGATGGAAGAAAAGAGATTAGCTAAAGAAGCGGAGCTGGAGGAGAAAAAGCTAGCTAAAGAAATAGAATTACAAAAGCTTCAGATGGAAGGAGAATTGGAACAAAGGAGATAGCTGCTTCTTTAGAGGAAAAGAAACTTGCAGCTGACGAACGTAGAGCAGAATTAGAAGCTAGTAAAATCGCAAGAGAGTCCGAAGAAAGAGTTCTCAAAATGAAATTAGATGCGGAAGACCGCCAAAGACAGCATGATACTGCAGTCAATGCCTCTCAAAGCTCTCCTATTGTAAATAATGCCCCTTATGCCAGTAAATTCCCAAAGTTAAAGTTACCAAACTTTGATGAGAAAACAAATGATATTGAAGAATACTTACTGTTATTTGAGAAACAGGCAGTAATGAATGACGTACCAAAGGAAAAATTTGCACTAGTCCTCGGATCTTTTTTAACTGGGAAGGCCTTAAAGGTGTTTAATAATTTTACAGTGGAAGAATTAAAAAATTATGATGATTTGAAGAAAGCACTGCTCTTAAGATATAACCTGACAGAGAGTGGTTATTGTGCTAAATAGAAAAATATGATCCCTACTGATGATGATAATCCAAGGGTATACATAAGGAAGATCGTCGAAGCACTTAGAAAATGGGTGACAGCGGCAAATGTGAAAATGACCGCGGACGATCTAATTAATTTCTTCTCCATTGATAAGTATATTAACACGGTGCCGAAGGAGCTTGCCACATATTGAAAAGAGAAAAATGAAAAAGATATTGATGAAATTATTACGAGCTCTGAGAATTATTTGGAAGCTCATAATATCAATCTAATTTCACGTCATACACATAGTCAAAGTCACAGTAGCAACAGTCACAATAGCAATAGCAATTTTAAAGGTAGAAACAATACAGGTTATCATAGAAACGATAACGGAAAGACCAAGAGCCAACACACATCACGACCTATGAATAATAAATAGAACAAAGAGTAACAACGGGAATGATGATAGACGTGAACACCGTCGAAGTAGCAGCGAACCTAGAGGAATAGTTACCTGCTACAGATGTTCAAAGAGAGGGAACTTGGCACAAGATAGCAGAGCGCCTCCATATTTTAATAATAGTAGCAGAAATTTTAACGGTTACAATAATATGCAAAGGGAAGATGGGAGAAACACTGCAGCGTCAGTTGATATTGTAAATAGAAGAAAAGCCCTGATAAACTCAGGTGAAGAACCATCTCTCCCAGCTGATATATGTATGGTTAGCGACGTAGATGAGTACTCGCACCATCTACCGATTACATATGGGACAGTAAATGGATTTCGAGTTCAGATACTGCGAGATAGTGGATGCAATTCGGTTGTAGTACGTGAGAAGTACGTACCTAAAGAATGTTATACAGGAACACATGCGACTATGCGTTTGCTCGACAGAACAGTAAGAAGAGTTCCGCTCGCAAATGTGGTGATAGATACCCTTTATTTTGTGGGCAAAACGACCGCGGCAGTGTTGCCGGAGGTCGTGTATGATCTTGTAATTGGAAATATTGATGGGCATTACCCCCATACCAGCCAAATCTCACATGGGAAGAGACTGTGTGTCATTGTCCTAGTATTTTACAGGACGGGACAACTCAGAAGGAGTTGTTATTCCCCATAGTCGAGAGAGCTGATGAAGATTCGTTTGAGGAATCGAAAGAGAGGCGAAACGCCGTCCAGCAAGATTATGTTCAAGATAGGGCGAGAAGGGAAGATGAAAAGTCAATGGAGGAAGAACCATCAAGTCAGCAGCGAAGAACCATAGCCGGAGAGAATATAGATCCATCCGCGGAAGCACAGGTGTGCGAGAACCGAAAGTCTCAAGATTTTATTGTAGAAAAAGTAGTAATAGAGGAAGAGAAAAATGTTAATATTTCCGAAGAGCCACATGTTATTTGTGAAAAGGATACAAAGCTATCCAATGTCCCTGAGACATTTTCTGTAAATAGTTTTGTTAATAATGAAGAGTGCCATGACAAAATGAAAGATAGTGCCATACAATAGAACAATTTAGTGCCACATATAGAAAATTTGGAGACACAGAATATTCCAGCGGAGAATGCATGACGAAAAGATTTTAGAATTGATGCGTGACAGAAAAGTTTTTAAGGAGCGCCAGCGGGATCATAACACGTTACAAAGGATTTTAGAGGTCAGTGGAAAAAGATGAATAGAAATATGTATTAGTAAATGGCATACTGTACAAAAGAATAATAGAGAATCAAGTTGAAAGACAGACACTAGTGGTGCCAAAAGAGTACCGTAATAAAGTGTTAAGGGTGGTGCACGATGATGTGTTTGGAGGCCACCAAGGTGTTAAGAAAACGATGGGAAAAATCACCCAACAATTTTTCTGGACTAATTTATATCAAGATGTAACAAAGCATTGTTATTCGTGCGACATATGTCAGCGTACATGTTCTAAAGGGAGAGTCGCAGCTGTTCCGCTGTACCCAATGCCAATTATTGAAGAACCAATTCAGAGTGTTGTTATAGACTTAATTGGTCCTATCGCTCCACCATCCTCAGAAGGCCATCAATATGTCCTTACTATTGTTGATGCCGCCACAAGGTACCAAGAAGCAGTTCCTTTGAAGAGTATATCTGCACAGAAGGTGACAGATAGTCTGGTATCTATTTTTATGAGATTAGGTGTCCCCAAAGAAATTCTGAGTGACAATGGGTGACAATTTACGTCTACTTTAATGAAAGATGTAACGAAAATGCTGAATGTTAGGCAGAGATTCTCAAGTGTATACCATCCAATGAGCCAAGGTTTAACAGAAAATTTTAACGGAACGTTAAAAACAATGTTGAAAAGAATGTGTAGTGAGCAAGTGAGGAGATGGCATAAGTTTATTGAGCCTTTACTTTTCGCATATAGGGAAGCCCCACAGGGGTCTACAGGATTCTCGCCATTCGAATTGCTGTATGGCAGAACTGTGAGGGGTCCAATGCAGATATTGCATGAGATCTGGGCGGGAGATATAAATCCGGAAGAGGCAAGGTCGACGTATAAGTACGTTTTCGACTTGCAGGAAAGGCTCAATGAAACATTAAAGTTAGCAAGAGAAAACTTAGCTAAGGCTCAAGTCGCACAGAAAAGGTATTTTGACAAAGGTGCTAAGAGTAGGAAATTGAAGTTGGGAGACAAGGCGTTGGTGTTGATCCCAACTTCACATAATAAAATGATAATGCGTTGGGGTAGACCGTATCAAGTGATTGAACCATACGGTAAAGATAATTACTAAATACAAGTAGGAGAAGTGGTAAAAACATATCATATTAATCTGTTGAAGAAATATATTGTGAGAGAAGAAAGTAATGAAGAAGAGGGAGAGGAGGAACACCGGAATGAAGTAGGTGCTTCAGCAGTAATACTAGATACAGAGAACGAAGAGAATATTAGCTTATCAGATATCGATCCTTCTCCTATCCAGAAAGAAAAATTGTGTGATACCAAAATCAGTGATGAAATTACGGATCCTATGAGGAAGAATTTGATGGAGATTTTGAAAGAATATGAAGACATATTCACAGATGTGCCTGGCACCGCTAAGAATGATTATCATGCAATTGATCTGATAGACAATACACCCATAAGATTGAAGCCGTATAGGCTACCCTACACCACCCGCACCGAACTGAAGAAGGAGGTTGAGAAGATGATTAAGATGGGCATTATTGTTAAGTCAACCTCACCATACTCTGCGCCAGTGGTAGTGGTCCAGAAAAAGGACGGGAGCAAGAGAGCGTGCTCCGACTATAGAGCTCTGAATATGGTCACTATTTTTGATCCGGAGCCCACGACTACATCACAGACATTATTTACTAAGTTTGCCAAGAATCGTTTCTACAGTAAACTTGACCTTTCAAAGGGGTAATGGCAAATCCCGATCAGACCTGAAGATACTTATAAGACTGGTTTCTTGACTGAGGACGGTCATTTCCATTATGTCAAGCTACCATTTGGAATGATGAACGCAGGGGTGACGCTTGTAAGAGCTATGCGCAGGATTCTGGATGGGTTTAATGATGCCGATTTCTACATCGACGACATCATAATCCACTCCCAGACCTGGCCTGAACATTTAACCACGATCCGGAATGTACTTCGAAGATTGAAAGAGGAAGGTTTCACTATACGCCCAACAAAATGTGAGTTTGCGTCCTCCAACGTTGAATTTTTAGGACATCACATAGGGAATGGAAATAAAGGACTCCATGAAGAGAATGTAGCCAAGATTATGAAGACGGAGCCGCCTAAGAATAAGAAGCAGGTGCGTTCATTCTTAGGGCTCACAGGCTATTATCAGGACTTTGTGAAAGATTATGCGAGGGTCGCCGCCCCTCTCACAGACCTCACAAAGAAGGGTGAACCCACAAGAGTCCGTTGGGAAGCAAAACACCAGGAAGCCTTTACTAAACTCAAAGAAGCGTTAAGTTCGAAACCAATACTGAAAATGCCCAGGTTGGACAAAGTCTTCACGCTACAGGTGGACGCGTCGGATACATTACTTGGTTTTGTCCTCCTCCAGGAAGATAATGGAATCTTACATCCTGTGGCATATGGCAGTAAGAAACTTTCACTGGCCCAACAAAGGTATTCTACATTAGAGAAGGAAGCATTGGCAATTGTAACTGGTATAAGAAAATTCGTACTTTACTTGTACCGAAGAGAATTTGTTTTACAGTCGGATCACCAACCCCTGACTGCCATGAATAAGGAAAATATGAAAATTCAAGTAAAATGAGGTGGTCCCTATTCCTACAAAGATATAAATTTACCTTACATCACATTAGCGACAAAGATAATGTGATTGCTGATTACCTGAGCAGATCATTCGGGGATGGAACTTTGGAAAAAATGGAAAAGTCAACATCAGAAGAAGGAATCAAGCAGGATACAACCAAATGTTCTATCAGCATGTGAAAAGCAAAATTACGAGTAATTTGTTCGCATAGAGGGGCTAAAATGTAATACGAAGGACATGCTAAGTAGAAATTTGCTTTGTTTATTGTCATTTTCCCCTTAAATTTTTAACAATCCCTCCTTTATTTGCGTGTGTCGTCCTTACTCCACTCTATTCACTTTATATATATATATATATATATATATATATATATATATATATATATATATATATATATATATATATATATATATATATATATATATATATATATATATATTTATATTTATATATATTTATATATATATATATATATATATATTTATATATATATATATATATATATACATATATATATTATATATATATATATATATATATATATATATATATATATATAAATAAAGCTTATAAATTATTTAATTATTTTATTGAGAGGAGCATGAGTCAGAATCATTTATGCAAAGCTGGGCCCACTTTAAGAAAGCAATTCACCTCCATATCCTTAATATTTTTTATTATTATTATTATTATTATTATTATATTATTATTTATTATTATTATTATTATTATTATTATTATTATTATTATTATTATTATCATTATTTAGGTATATGTGTATTTCAAAGGACGCAATAGTATCTTTATATATATTCAAATATATATATGTAAATATATTGAACCAAGAGAACGATATATAAGTTGGTCAATGAAAAATACCAAAACGGGAAAACACCCAAACTGAACTGGAACGTAGCTTACGAT
>JABUQX010115871.1:0-47375 GCA_015478945.1 Trachelipus rathkii | reverse complement strand
GAGTCAATATATATAATTATATAGTTTAGGAGATCGGTATTTTAGCATAGTACCACTTTACTTCGAACCCTCTCACGGCAGTGTTTGCTTCGGTTTTGGTTGACATATAATTATATATATCTGTATTTTCAGTATTAATTTTATTTTCTCTTGGAAATTACTCAGTTCACTTCTAGTTAATATCTGCCACTGATATGATGAGAGGGGCTTAGTAGGGGGAATCTCTTTATTATTTTTTTTAATTTCTAATTTTGATATAATTTTCTTTTATCTTGGGGAATTTTTTTTTTTAAATTAGTGAACCTATTATTATTATAATATATATATATTATTAAACTGACTATTTTATTTATATTAGTATTTTTATATATTTAATTTATATATAATATATAATATAAAAATTGATTTCGAAACTTTGGTTAAATCAATTAAAAGTTTTCTAGAAGTAATTTAAATGAGGAATGGTCCAATAGAGTAATTTTGGTAAAGTTCCATAAGACGGTATTACAGTTACGAGAAATAGGAACAGCTTATCATACAATATCAAAAGGTTTTCAAAGGAAAAAAATAACTATATATTATACTCTATTCCTTCTAAATTTCTTTAAAAAAAGTTCGTTCAACTCATCATAACTTTTGCAGGGATATTATTCGTAAGTGCAGAGTAACTGTATCACCAGTGAAAGTGGAGCGCTGACTTCCTTGCGATCTCCTACTGATGAAAATTTGACGCGTTGAAAAGACTTTTTTTTAATAATTCTGTAAATCTGCCTTCTCCATCTTATTCTCTTTGAATAGAGTAGGTCATTGGTATAGTCTGATACTATGTCTTAAAAGGCTGAATTTCGTACGCCTGTCTTTCATGCTCAGTCGCTCAAATTTGGACAATTTCGCGGTGCTTACCCACTTCACTCTCATGCCAATATCTGTCTTGAAATATATCAGTTGGCTCTATCATATGTCTACGTGTTCCGGATCCTCTAACACTCGGACCTAGTCGACTTTCTTTGAGTATTCTTGTCAAAATCTTTGAATCAAAACTTCGCTCGATACATGCACAGCTGCTTGCTATATCCATGGGAGCGCCAAGCTCCATTTGTGATGCTGCTCAATGGTATGCTCCTTCTAGATCATAGGGTATGGATTTATTCGAGAGGACGGTATAGAAGGATCAACTGGCGATCACTTTCTATTCGCCTATCTCACTGATTTAAATTAAGAGTAATTTTTTGCCTAAGGGATCATGGTGGAGTCAACATGTGTGAGTTGGTCTTGAGTAATATACCAAAAGTGGTCTTATGGCCGGATATGGCGATAAACGTGCAACACTCTCTAAAGCTCATTCTTTGGGTTTCCTCCTTCTCTTTTCTCACTTTTGTCTAGTTTCTCTCAACAGGACGTTCCAATATGGACACTTGTTGAATGATGCGACCTATTTTTATCTTTGCCCTGTAAACCTGTGGGTGTTCCGGAAGGTTCTGACTTTATTTCCAACTTATGACTCCTTTATACCACTCAATTAAAGATTCATTCTTAGCTACTCATCAATCATTGCATTCCTTATAGCCGATGCTCAATCTTCCATTCTTCAGCTCATTTCAAGATACTGCTCCTTCTTTCCAAGTTCTAGAGTGCTATTTTTTAGTCTTCCGTAGTCCAGATTTTTCTATGCTCCAGCTGATTCTGGAATGGGATTCCCGGTTGGGTCACATCCACACTTCGCGGCAGCTATCACACCCTCCTTAACTCAACTCTCTTCACAGTCTCCCTCTCAAAAACAGCTCAACTTTTGCCATCGTCTTCGACACGTGCTTCTACCCGTCATCGCCTCTGTAAATATTAAGCCATTACTTGGTAAATAAAACTCTCTTGAAAAACTCCAACAATCGACAAGGTGGACTAAGGTGGCTCAAAGAGCTCTGTTTCAGGTTGCGGCGAATTTTTGTTCTTCCGAATCAGGTTACTCCATATTATATCAAGGGTCTTTCTTACCCCCTTATATGGGGTGGGTACTGGTTCCCAACATTGGGGGGAGGGCCCGTTCCTCCTTCTTGGATAAGAGTCTCAGTCTAAGGCTAGAAAGGTTAATAAACTGTCCCCTACTTTAAAACTCCCTTGACCCCATCTTGACCTCTCTATCTCTGGCGACGTGATTGTTGGTTGCCTTCTATCTCTTTCTATAGGTTATTACATGATACGTGCTAGGTGCTCGAGAGAGTTGAAAACTCACGCATTCCGCAGCAATTAGAACCAGTCTCGTAGCCAACGGGTGCACCTTGCTTTCTTATGAACTTCTTGTTGTGAATTAGTTGAGGGACTCTAGGCTTGTTCGATTGGGATGGCCTCCTTCTTTCTAGGCATCTTTCTTCTGTGGAGACTCTCTACCAGTTCATTCTGTTTATCCTGACTGTGATTCTTAATCTCTCTCTCTCTTCAATGTCTTTGAAAATTGCTTTACTCTTCAGAGATTTGCGTTAGCCTTGGACTTGGGTGGGTTTCCCCTATTTATGTGTTTTATTTTTTTTTATTATTATTTTATTCATCTGTATTTCGTAGGATTCATCTAAACCTTGTTTAATAGAAAAATTCAAAAAAATAAAATCTTTTTAGTTTAAAACAAAATAAAATACAAAATTATATCTTTTCGTATTAGCACTATGTCCAATCAAGTCATATATATTTCCAACCCAAGTAGGGTGATTTAGAAAGAAGACTGAAAAGGAGGGGAAAATTTTTCATGGGGTTTGGATAAAATTTTGCTTTTGGGGAACAAGCAATATGAAAATAGATGTGAGCATTTAATTTAAAAACTGAGAATGTGAGAAGTATATACGATACACTGAAAATGTGGTATCGATCAGTAAGATCTGATGGGTTGACAAGAAATCAAAGCCTATAAATAGGTATAGAAACTAAAAGCATCTTACATACAGAATGGAAGAAAATAATCATGAAAATCCGACAGAATTGTGACATTTTGTCTGGTTAAGATCAGTAGCCAAATGGCTGTGTCATATATGCTTATTTTTTCCGAACAACGAGTAACGGTCAAACGAGTGACTACGTACAATCTTTCAATTCATATCGAATTAAAAAAAATATTATTGTTAGAAAATAAGCTTTTAGTTTAATTTAATCTCATCTCTATAACTTCTGCAAATTTTTAAAATTGTAATTGTGAAGATTTCTGCTGTAGTCTTGCTTTGATGGAATCGAGTCACCTTTTATAGTCCCAATCAAAGTAGTACGTGCAAGCATGTATGTTGATTCCGAATTTCCCGTGATTATCCAACGTTTTTCGATTAGGTTGAAATTATCGTTGGGTGGAATCCGCGTCACCTCATGCTCAGTAAATCGCTAGTCAGCGCCTTAGATTTGGGAAGTTAGGAAAAAGAGAGACCAAGTGTGAATGAAAGAAATGAATTTTAGGGTACATATTACATGCCATTTGCATTTAGTAGTTCGAAGGAGTTTCGAATAGTTCTTCACATCAGTTATGCGGCAGAATAAACTCGCCATAGAACCTCATTATCGTCAGTTTTTGAAAGGATTATCACATGAGTTTTTTTTCTCAATATTTAGTTCCAAGGCTTTTTCATCAATAGTGTGGTCCTTCATTGGTCCTTTATTTGTGGGCTACAGAATAATACCCGCTTTAATTTTAGCCTCAAACTGGGAGTGCCTTAAGAAGGCGAAATTGGAGTTTCATGTATAGATAAATTGTGGAGACCCTTGCTTCTACTTCGTTTAACACAAAAAATTTTCTTCCCTAAGAGTTTGATGTGCAAAGAGGAAGATATACGAGTTCAGGTTTTTGACAATTGAAAAAATTATCCATTTGTTTCGCCAGGTGAATTTAATTTCTTTTGGACACCCATTGTTTTCTTGGGACAAATTATGAATTTTGTGCGATTCTGCTTTCCCACTCGCAATTAAAGGAAACGGAAACAAAAATCTTGAGTATTCCCTTTGATGTTGGAGACTCCTCTAAACAAAGGTGTATATATACTTTTTAAATCCGCCGCGCAGTGATAGTCCAAGAATGCTGTTGGTATCTGTATTTTCGATAACAAAACTTGTTCATTGTTCTGTCGCCAGGTCTCGTTCTCATTATGGGACTCCATAGGCAATAGAATGTCTCGAAGGATTTCACAGGCGATACTTTCCATTATGAGCGTATGCAGTGGCTATTTTATAAAAATCTGGAGTGATAAAAAGAATCTAAAAATCAATCACCCATTGCCTTAAAGGGACTAGGATCATGACAGTCTCCAAATTCTCTCATTAATGAATCAATACTATGCAAAAATACAATAGCAACCATAAATACTCTTGCCGGGGTCTAAACTGACGAAAGAAGGCTATCGGGAAATTTCTTTCATTACTCAGCGGTCGGATTTGCCGAGAATAAGGAGGTAAATTGTAAACGTTAGTCCCTATCTCAAAAAGAAGACTTCGCCAACCCAGTATTAATCTAGATGCTAACTAATAAGTTCTGCCTGTTTCTTTGGAACCATATGATAGATGGCGAAGTTAGATCAATTGAGTACATTAACTGACTTATAACTTAACCTAAGATTCCGTATCAATATTAGCCATCATACAATCAAGGATCTTCAAAAATAGGGTCCGTATTTTCTTCTTGGCACGTAATGTGTAAATCTTTCTTCTGGGGTCGGAGTTTTTTCTGTACGGAGATCCAGCATTTTTCAGGGGTGGCAGGGGCTAACGGAAGCACTCGTTGCGCTTGTGAGGAAACAGGCCTAATAGCCGAAAGGTAAGCCTTTGGATATTTAAAATGGTCTTCTTGGTCTTTGATTGTTAATATGCTTACATGAAGCAAAGTTTTTGTAACGCAAAAAATAACAAGATCTTTTGGGCGTGACCACTGATGGTTCCCTTCCACTTATTATCCAATTTGGAATTTCATGCAAATTAGGTCATATATGTCTGTAACCGTCCGTTTAAAGTGCCAAAACCACTAGTAAGTTATAAGCAACCAAGACACATCCAGCGCAGATATGAGTCGTGCCCAAGCAGTTTTAGTAATCTCTTGATCACCAATTACTCAATTTCAATAATAAGATTAATATGCGTTTTTTTTTTATTGAAGGGAGTTAAATTAATATTCCTCATTGGACTTACAACGTTACTCCTTGGCTCTCGGTACTTTTTTTTTATTTGTAATTGCTGCATTTTCACCAACAAAAGAATATTTGTTTACAACAAAATTTTTTGTTTCTCTTGGATATTTTACCCCACAATTTCGTGGTGATTTTTTTAATTTAAGGTATACTACGATTCTGCGTAACAGTTGAATTAAATACCCCCAATTTGAACGTTATAGTATATCAGTATAAATGTATAGTAATATATTATTACTTTATCAGTATTTTTATATTATATATTATCTCGGAAATTTTTTTTTCAAGTTATAAATTAATATATTATAATAAAATTATAAATATATAATATTTATAATATTTACATAGTATAATAGTTATAAATGTATCAACTATAAATATATTATATTAACTAAATATATAAAAAATTAAGTATATTATTACTATAATATAAAACTTACATATAGATATATAATATATTATATATATATTAAGAATTAATATATTAAATATAATAATATTATTATATATTATATATTATTTAAATATTATAAATTATATAGATATATAATATTATCTTGTAAAACATCAAATAAAAAATAATTATAAATTTATATAAGATATTATATTTATATAATAGAATTATCTTGTAATATAATATATAAAATATAATATAAGTAATATTATAATAAATAGTGACTAATATATATTAAATATAAGATATATTAATCTATTATATCACTAACTATATAATGACTACTACCTAATCTGATACTATACCTACTATATATACTATACTTATATATCATGTTTATTTATTTTATTTCTATATATATATATAATCTATATAATAATACTATTGTATGTATAATATGATATATATATCGTATATAGGGGTGAATATATATATATTTAATACTATAATAGTATATATAGATATTATAGATAATAAATCAACAATATATTAAACTAATAAAAACTCTCACCGTACAAGGTCCAGATACAAACTAGACAAGATGGAACGCATTCGAAGACCGGTCGACCCCGGGGAGGTTGTATTTTTAGATCGGTTCCCGGGATAAAACCCATGTCTTATCATGGTTTGGGCCCGTTTATTTTAGTCTTTATTTTGGGTTCTACTTATTAAATGCCGCCTTTATTATATTGCCGGGATACCTATTTTTTCATAAATCGGGGCAAGGATAAAGAGAGTTAAACAAATCATACTGCAAGGACATTTTAACCAGGCCCTCCTGATGAATTATATATAGATATAAGTGTAGAATCATAATAAATATATAAAGAAAACTAAGCCCGTTGTGCGCAAATTTGGAGGTTGATTTAATTTTTGTATTCAGCGTCTGAAAAATACATAAGAAACAGCTCATTACAAGATTTAAACAACCAAATTTTGTCATCCAGTGTAATTAGCATTAAATATATAGTGTTGAGGAAAATCATTAAGAGAAAGGGAAATATTATATCACCTTGAAAAGTATTTATGACAAATGAAATGAATATGTTACGAATATCAGTCACTACTTCATTCTAACTAAATACATATCTTAAAGTAAAGCTTCCATTGCTTATGTATATATATATATATATATATATAGTAATATATATATATATATATATGATATAGTATATATATAGATATATACTATATAATATATATTATATATATATATATCTAACTAAATATATATATATATATATATATATATATATATATATATATATGGCAATTGTAATATGCCACGAAAAACGAAAGAAGAGACCTTGTGAAATAAAAAATTATAACAAAATACTCGTATGAATATTAAATCGTGGACTATAGATTTCTAATAAATCGATTTTATTTAGCATTTTAGAGCGTATTAAATATTTTTAACAACATATAACGCGAGGGTGTTACTTTGTCATTGCAATCATAAAATTGCATATTAGAAATATCACCTCTTTTTTCTTTTTGTGTTATGTTTCCATAATTTGTTGTAACGAGCAACTCTTTCACTGCAATATAATTCCAAGAATTAAAATTTATGTTTTATGAGTATGTCTATAGATTTTCTCACTTCGGATTGAAAGTTTTTCCATGCACTATTAACAGCCAGATATTTAATATTTTTTGCACAGTTTTCATTATTGCAAACAGTAAAATCACCCACTTGTTTGGTTTTAATAAAAAATGTGGTAGGATAGAAGAAAGAAAAATGCATCCAAAAGCAGGACCTTTTGTGAGGGTAGACACATTCCTCAGATCAAGATTGATAATAGTGAAATGGAAAATTATGAGAACTGAGTTTCAAAGAACAGAAGAGTCTAGAAATAAAAAAAATTCACAGCTTGCAGTTGACAATATTTACACAAAAATTGTGTGAAGATACCCCAACAAAAATGTCCGATAGGAAGTTTTTCGGGATCCTGCAGGACCAATGAGAAATCTGAAAATTCCTGATTTAACAATAACGAATCTTTTTCATTTAAATAATTGGAAAATTTCTTATTTCTTTAAGTTTTCTATTGAGTTCCGATTGTTCCTTATGGAATTTCATATGGCATTTATTGGGGAATTTCCAATTGGAAATTCAATTTTTTTTTTTATCTTATAACACTAATGAACCCCATAGGAAATCGCATTGGTCCTTTAAAAAATAAGTAATTGTCCAAATAGTATTAATTGGAAACAGTATGGAGCCATTAAAATATTTTTCGATGGGATTACCTGCATCTGTCTTCGGAATGGGAGAAATCCGGTACCTCGACCTGTTGCTTGAGTAATGAAAATGCCTCAGCAATGACGTCAGAACGAAAAAAAAGTTGACATCATTGAAGAATGGGAACTTCCCAAATTGATCTCATTCACGAAGAATCGTTCCGAAGATGAAGATACTGTACATGAAACTAAACCACACCATATGTTATAACAGTGCTCCATTTAAGCGTATTATTGAAACAATTCTAGGAAGGAATAAATTTTCATAACTGAACAGTGTTTTCAAGATGCTTCAATAACTGTTATGATAATGTTATAATAAGAGATTTCGAAGATAATTTGCTACTTATATTATGCATTAGAATGTTTACATTATTTTCTGACATACAAAAGAGACATCAATGTAGATAGAAAAGTAAAAAATAAAAATTAAAGGAATCACTTAGAGTAAAAAAATAAGTAAAAATTAGATTCAAGACCTATAAAGGAAAGGATATATATTTATCATTTTATAATTTTAAGGGATCACTATATATATTTTCTTTATATAAAAAAAATTTTTTTAAACCATTTAAAATCTTCAAATAATTCTCTTAAACAGTTTGAACTATTTACTCTTAAAGACTAATAATTTCATTAAAAAATATAGTTACCAATAAGTAAGCGGCTTTGCTACAAAGTTAGTATTTTGTTTGAGAAAAATATATAAAGATAAAACTATTTCAAAATTGTACTAGATTCCAGGAAAATTAGAAAGTATTTTTCAACAAAAAGAAAAAGGAAAAAAATTTATTTTAATAAAAAAAAAAAAAAAAAAAAAAAAAAAAAAAAAAAAAAAAAAAAAAGGAAGGATAGTTTTTCAAGTACTTTTACGGCGCATCAAGATGGTGTTAATCTCCGTTGTTAGTTACTTTTATGGTTTATTGCAAAAACATCCATCTACAATTTGACAATTATGAAAACTATCAATTAGACTCCAAATCAGAAGCCGAGACCTATTTTTTCTACTATTAAGCGAAAGATTGGGTCAACGTCAAAGACATTAATGAAAAATAAACCTTGCGGCTTCTATTTCTTCATATAATAAGCAACCTAATAATTATCCGTAAAAAAAAAAAAAAAAAAAAAAAAAAAAAAAAAAAAAAAAAAAAAAAAAAAAAAAAAAAAAAAAAAAAAAAAAAAAAAAAAAAAAAAAAAAGAATAATGAATAATAATTAATAATAATAATAATAATAATAATAATAATAATAATAATAATAAAGAAGAGAGAAACAAAAAAGGTAAAAATACACCCAAGTATTTATATTTCTTTACTAAACCTAACTCTGTACATTAACATACAAAAAAAATGTATGACTTATAATGACAAGAAAAGCATTTCAAATCAAAAAAGATTGTTTAAAATTAATCAAAGAAATCACAGGTAAATCAAGCAAATTATTTTACATTTCAAGTAAATTGAGTAATAAAATCTTTTCAAAATTGAATCAATTGATTTTTTTTTTATATATTTTTTTAAACATTAACTATTTTTTTTTTAACATTTATGATAGATAATATAACAAGCGAATTATAATAACCTATCTCAAAATTATCAAACATTTTAACTTTCAAATTATATATATATATATATTATATAATATATTATATATATTATATATATATACTATTTATATTACTAGATATTTTATAATATATAATATACTATAGATAATAATATATTCAATATAATATATATATTTATAATTATATATTATTATATATATATAATATATAATATATATACATATAATATATATATATATATAATGCTATATTGTATCAATAAAATAAAAATATATTCAATTAGATTTCTTTTAAATTATATACATTATATATTATATATATATTTATATATAGTATAATTTATAATATAACTATTATTATTTATATAAATAGATAAAAAGTATATATTTAATATAAATATAATTAATAATATAATATAATATATGAATATTATATAAATCATAGTAAATTTATATAAATTATATTTATTAATAATAATAGATTTATAAATAAAAATAAATTAAATGATTATATATATAATAATAATATTAATATATAATAATAATAAATAAGATTAATAATAATTAAAATCAGAACTATATTTGCCTCAGTATACAGTATAACGGAAATATAATAATACTTTATATCAATTACCAAAATTATTAAAATATAAAATAAATATAATCTATAATATATACTTATTATTATAAATTTATATATAAATATAATGAGCTTTTAATATATATATATATTATATAAGAATATATAAAAATAAAAATTATTTATAACTTATATAAATATATATATTATATAATATATATATATTATAATATATAATATATATATATATATTAATAATAATATTAGGTAATAATACTACTTTAAATAATACAAGCTTCTTGGGCACCTCTTCATTAAACATGGGAGTTTTGGGAATTAGACATTATACAAGCTCTTATATGAACAGTTGATATTATTATACAATAAATAATAAAATAATTAATAATAATAATAATAATAATAATATATAATAAATAATAATAATGAATAATAATAATAATAATGATGAATAAATAATAATGAATGTATAATAATAAATAATAAAATAATATAATAAAAAATAATAGATTATAATAAATAATAAATATAATAATATAGTAATAAAACAACTGGGGACTATTTTAGACTATTGAACTAATAATTTAATTATTGCAATTTTAAGTTAATTATTCCTCACAGCTGAACTTTTAGGCTAAATCTTTCTTAGAAGCAAAAAAAAAAAAACAAAAAAAAAAAAACGATCTATTTTTGGATACGTGTTTGTATATATCTGTTTTTTTTTTTAATTCTTTTAATTTATAATTATTATTATATTATATAAAATCTTTTTAAAATTGATAACCAATAGATTTTAGCCAAAAGGATCATATATATAAATTTTAACTCTTCATTTGATAAATTAATTAAAATAATAATAATTATAGAATAATAAATAAATAGATAATATAAATAACTACTATTTATAATAATTTAGAATAAGGAATATTTAATAAATAATAGTAAAATAATAATCAAAAACAAATAATAATAATCAAGTAATAATATAAAATAATGAAAATAATAATAATTAATAATATAAATAATTAAATAATAAATAGATATATAATTAATAATAAATTAATAATTAATCAATAATAATAGGTTAATAATTAGTAATATAATAATAATAATCGTCTAATAATTGTATTAGAGATCTCTAGGTATATTAAGGAACGTATTTTCCGTTTATGCTTCTTAAATAATTTGGCGGGCGACACCATAAATTATCATTCTCAGCTCTATAGCCATTCACTTGACGCTTACTCCGTAGAGGTGAATACTTTGGGTTATCTGCCTCGAAGAATGCTATTATTTAGGGACGTGTCTTATATTGTTACTGCAGTAATATAAATATGGAAAATAATTTAGAATGAAAAATATATGATTTCAAAGTGTCTTCCCCCATTGAGTAAAAATATCAATTACTGTGACAGTATTTGCCTTTCTGTTTCCTTAAAAATACTTAATTAATTTGTCTTTTAATAAAAAGTGAATTTCTTATTATTATTATATTATATTATATATTGATTATATTATTATTTATTATTATTATTTATTATTATTATTATTTTATTATTAGAATTATTGATTATTAAGATAGATAGCTTTTACCAGGACTAATCTCCTCTAGACAGCTGATGCTGTTATGGCTCTCAGAATAAAACTAATCGCTCAAAATTACGAGTCACATCTCAGGAAGCTTCTGCGTCAGCTTGGGTCCATTCCTAAACGCTCAGAATAAACAAACCTCAAGACGCGATCGCTTCTCGACCCCTCCAGGGTTCAAGTCTTACTATTCCTACCAGCATACTTTAGTTTTTATTTACTTCAAAACTTCATCACGTCCACTGACTTCTATAAGCTATCTCATCCTTAGTGGTGTTTTCGAAGATGCTCTAAAGACAACTGAGCCACAGGATAACGCCATTGAAGAACGGTTACATCCTGGTACTCGTGCTGCCGGTCTAAGAATCAAAAACCACGTACTGCTTCTCTATCACATATTGAGAGATTCACATGCCATTTCTTAAACCAGACCGGATGTTCGTAACCGCATCAAGAGAACATACTATGGCGCCGTAAGTTCTGCACAGATGCTTGAATGAACATTCTCACTATCATATATACAGAAACTAACAACTGTCAAATTCAACGAAATTTATCGGTCAATTCCAAACAGGAGAAATCTCCTCAACAACGTAACCCTCGTCCCTTTAGCTGTACTTCTCTGTGTTTCCCTTCAACCAAAGTAAAACAGTTTTACCATGCACACGGTTCGGATCCATGTGCCCTTCCCGAAAAAATGCTTTAAGTGCCATAAATTTGATCTAGTCACCTCAGAAAATATATTTTCGTCTCACCAGACCATCATTCAGAAGTTCTCTCCACCTCGTAACGACTGTGAAACACAATCCTCTCTTGGTTGGTCCTGGTACACATCACAGCCTCTCTCTCATCTCTGCCACACTTCTCTTGATAATATGGAATCCTTGAGACAGCGCGCCTTCAAGAATGTATGGCGTCGTGAAGCTTATCCGCCGTGCAAGTGAAGAAGCTGGCTCAATCATGCCTCTTCCTTTTGCAGTGCGACAGACCGAACATTGAACGCTCTATAGGCATTTGGCCTCATTCGAGCCCAGTGCGTTGTGTAGGTAACTTGTTCTTACTTTCGCATAATCCACATTTCAGACTTTCTATGCCTGTAAAAAGGATCACTACTAGGTTGGTGATTTCACCTGTTGTCTTCTGGGCCATATTGTTACTTTCAACTCTCCTACTAAAGGTTCCGCTGAGCCACTCGTTCTCTTTCAATCCACGAGACACACACTCACCCTCTCCTCATTGTCACAAGCACTTTGCAGAGACCCGTGTAGCATCTCCCAAAAAGCGAGAATCGTTGAATTTTGTCAACCTGTTAGCCAGTTTAGAAAATTCAGAAAAAATAGGGCCCTAGATATCCCCCCCCCCTATTAATCCCACACCTTGTTGCTTTCTGGAAGACTTCCAATGAGCTGTTCTTAATAAATTCCGGAAAACGACCGTGATTCAAGTTTCTCCGGGGAAACAAAAGGACTCTCTTAACGGTTGCAAAAGTCCGTCCAATGAGTAGATCTTCCCAGACCAGACATCCATGCTTGCTTGCATATCGTGCCATGGACTTCATAAAACAAAGAACCCAATTTCGCACCGGGGCAAAGTCTGTCTTTGTGCTACAAAAATACAGGCTCGAGCTGCACGACAGGTACGGTGGGACAAACCCGGAACAGAGAATCAACTTCTGTCTGTTCTGATCTGATGTTACTCTCTCCCGCCTAAGAAGGCTTCGCTTCTACAATATGCAAGTGATTCTGAAACTTAACCGGATGCCACAATTAACTCTTCGGAACTACAATTACTTCCATAGGATTCCACGTGCTGAAACTAGGTCCGTTGTAAGAAGTATGGTCAGTAGGAGAGTATTGGATGAGCCTTAAGCGGAGAGCACGCAGGTCGTGCTTTTGGGTAAGCATGGGTTGTCTGGGAGAAATCTTGCCCACCTATCGCCAAATCGGCCTATTGCACCACTTTAGAATTAGAAAACGTCACCGTTAGCGCATCATTTTTGACGGAGATAGTCTATCAACATGGGTTTTACATCTTTGAACGTATTATGGGGACTTGAATAAACAGGGACTTCTACCTGGGTTTACGTCTCGTACGTGTTCAAATCTCGGCTTTAGAATCGGTTATTGGCTGAGGAAAGGTCGCTTTCCTCTGGTAACAGAAGTGAACACTAAATCCAATCGAGATACATCCTCATAGACCTAGTCACAAAGACACAACCTTATTCGCTTGCGCGAATAACGAAAATTCATCAATATCAAAAGTCCAAAACTAAAACTTTTCACATTTTATCAACAAACAGCGTATATAGTTTCACGTCGCCGGCGGAATGCCTTTACCCACTTTCATGGAAATGCAATCCCCTATGGCGGCAACGGAACACTATCAGCCAACGTTCATATATGGACCCAGAACGATAATCGAAAAGATGCCTATTAGTCAAGCACCTAGATATTGTGCTATGAACTAAATGTGAAAAGGTAAATTTAGTGAGTGTAAACAAACTCCACCTCCATTGATTCTTTAAATTAAAATCTCTAGCAGCCGAGCTCGCGCGTAAACTTCAGAGGATGTTCAAATCAATATTTATAGGTAAAAGATTTATTATGGAAGGACTTCATAAATGAAAAGATTGTAGAAAATAAATTTCACGAAAATCAAACAATATACAGACCCAGCCAATTATCTTGCTACAAGCCCTGACATAACAAAAGTTACATTTATCTCTGCTCCAGGGGTCGTGGCGGACGAGTTTTGTTATCACTTTGCTTCCTGTCCTACTCCAGCGGCTCCCTGTATCATGAACCTTTTCGCTTGTTCCCCTGGAAGAACTTTCATAAAAAGGTTAATACACCTAGAGCAAGAACTCAAGGATGCCCTAAAACTTATGCAAGGATTGGAGCGTCTGGTCTTAGACTTAAGTGGAGGCTTTCTCAAGAATGCTATGGCATGACTCGAATTCATTTCTGTCACTGGTGCAATTCCAACAGCTTATTATAATAATATATGAGTGATGGGGGTGGTGGGGGGGTCTTCCTCCTGTTATGAATTTATGAATTACTTGTTCCCGATTTCCCAAAACTGGAAGAGACAAAACTTCTTCATGATAAAAACAATCGTCCTATTTCATGAATGATCCACAATGCATAGTCTCATGGAAAGATTGGTGCTTCGCTGTTCCCACGCTGGAAGCGGACGTCCATTGCATTTTTTGACTATCAGTTGGTTTTTCGTGTTCACATCGCTCTGCTCAAGTTCCTCCTTGGTTAGATTCATAACGTTCGTGAGACTTGTTCTTTTGCAACGAATATAAAATAGTTAAAATATTACTTGACCATTGGGTTTGACCTCGACAACCTTCTTATGGCCATTTGGTATGGGTGTTGCTTGACAGCTTTCTCCCACTTTCAAGCGAAGCGGTCATGACACAATAGATTTCCAGCTCTAAAACCTAATATCAAAAAGTCGGTTAAATACGCCCTGCTTTTCGCAAACGGGAACCGAGATCTTAACAAAAATGTGGAAGCAACACTTGTATGGCAAATTGAAAGGATATATCTTTTGATCCAATGACAGAAATCATGACGACTCTAAGAAGTTACAACCGATGGTTCGAAACACGGAGGAATGGTGGGGGATCGATGTGTGTCCGGACGACACGTTTTCCAAACTTAACCACATATTTCGTTCTGTTTTTAGTCGACTTGAACTGAATAGCAGTGTCAGGCAATGCACAGAATGCCGTATACATAATCTCCATTTAGGGTACTATTAAATCATCTTATTCAGATTCTAGGAAGCTCTCCAAAGCATTGCTTAACCGATCTCCAGATAAACCTTTGGTCTCTGCTCATTCAAATTTCCCTCTGCAGTTGTTTACCTGTGAATAAGTACAGATTGAGAGTTCTGCGAATGTGAAATGTTTCCTGGAAATAGAGAAATCCGATAGGGAAGTCAAACAATGGTAAATCAGAGGGTATGCGAGTCCATTCTTTCTTTTCTGTGTAGCACCTTTGGCCATTTTCTCGTACGGTAAGAAGGTATTCTCAATTAAACTAAGCGTGGGAGTTTTCTCATTCTTAGGCTGGCAAAACTGTCTGGCAATAAGCTGTGGAGCAAAACTAATAAATTTTTTGTAAAAGTCATCAATGGAAGATGTATATCTCTAATAGAAAGGCTCAGGCCTCCTGGTTATACCAACCTCACTCGCGATTTCTCAAGAGACGTGGAAGATCCCAGACTGCTTATTTGATACCTCTATTGTCGACGAAGATCTTCTTCTTCGAGGGGAACTTATTCTCCGACCCGAAGACGGCAACTTCGTGAAGCTCTTTTCCCTGCATTGTACTCACCAGTATTTTCAGTCATCGTTTTCCCGTACATCTTATCTGAAATTTCTCTGTACGGTAAATGAGATCGGTTTGTGCTCCTTTAAAAACTGGAAATCTTTCAATAAGAATCTACCTGTTTCATTAGATTATGTTCCAATTGGAGACTTTTCCGCAGATTAGTATAACTGGAATGAACGGTAATCAGCCAAATTTCCTGAGGTGAGTGGAGTCATGAGTAATCACTTCAAACAGAATAATTTTTTAATTATTGATTATTATAATTATGTATTATATTATTATTTTATTATTAAGATTATTATATATTATTATTATTATTATGATTATTATTTTTATTATATTATTATTATTATTATTATATCTATTATATTATTATAATATATTATTATTATTAAATATATAATTATTAAAAAATTATATATATATATATCTTATATATAGTTATATAATATAATATTAATATAATATAATAATATATATAATATTGTATATAATAATATATAAAATATTATATTAATATAATTAATATATATATATACTAATTATATTATATATTTTAATTATTTTATATAAGATATATATATGTATATAATATAACCTAGACTTCTATGTCTTGAACAGTTGATGAAATTGTCAAGATTTTAATGTATCATAAAAAGCATAAATGATGGTTTGTTGTTGACTTAGGTACAGCTACAGTTCACAATACATATAAATATAATAAATAATATAAAATAATAAGAATAATAATAATATAATAAGTAATAATGAATAAAATAATAATAATAATAATTAATGAATAATAAATAATATATAATATTAATTAAAGTAACCACATATTTCGCTGTAATACTTCAGGATTAAATAATTATTAAATAATCCTTTTCGTGCGGATCAGCCTTTTAAAAATAAATTTGTTTTTTATAATTTAGAAATTATTTTGTAAGCTGCATTATAAGTCAAAATCCAGTTTAACCGTGATCAAACTGCTGGAAGTGACAGGCGACTATTGGTATATTAAAAGTTTTACTTTTCTTTTTAAATGCTTCGATGTCTTTAAATAAATTCTTTCAAGAAAATAAAATTGAAGATCGTTGAAATTGAAAGAACTTGTAAAAAGACGTTAAAATTGACGCGGATCTCTAAATTTTTCTTTAAATTATAATAATAATATTAAAATAAGATATAATAATAATAATAATAAAATATAATATAAATTAATAATAATATACATAAAATAATAAATAAATAATAATATAATATATATATTTAAAATAATAATATAATATAAAAATAATATAATTATAATTATACTAAAAGAATAAACACTAATGAAAAAAATAAATAATATAAATTAAAGATATATATAATAATAATTATAATAAAATTATATATATATATAAAATTCTTTATCACTGTACCTTTCTAGTTTTGATATATTGGTTTCTTTTTCTCGAAAAGAGATAGGTTCTAAATAAATTATTATTTTCTCTCTTTCTCCTCCTAAGATTGGTGTACCTAAATGAATAAATAAGATTATAATAGGCGTGCTATTCTCTATAGGTACTATTATGTTAAATGAATGGTTTAAATCCATCACTGGATTAAAGATCAATTAAATAAAACGAGGGTTTATAAGATTATCTTATACTAGAGGTTAACGTATAGATAAATGTTTCAATTTATTTTCATAATAAATTAATTTTTAGAATCTCCTTCACCTATTTTTTAGAGATAATTGTATAACGCGCTTCATGAAAGAACATCAAGTGGTTCAAATTGCTGCTTTTTTTATAGAGATGTCTTTTCATATTAGCGATTGGTACGGCGTCCAACATTTCATCACGTTTACCATACCAATTACCTAGTGTTTTTGAGTACTCTGAGCATGTCCCTTTATTGTTTCCACTGCATCACATCGAGTTGGAGATTCAGATATGTACTACCCTCCGGCTATAAAAAACATGATCATAGGAAAAGGAATGCAAACGATTTTTGTAAATAATTATATAAAACTTATTTATCACTAAATAAATGCAAGTAACGTACGTACCGACCTTCTTACTACAGAAGTTGAGTTCAGTGGAAGCAAGAATGTGAGAAATCGTTCCAAATCTATGGAACAACATAGCAGAGAACTGAATCACCATGAATTAGAGTCGACAGAAGATAACGAATACAAGACAATTGTTCTCAACTGAACGTAACGTTTTACTTATGAGTATTGTGAATAAAAAATCTATTAGAATGGATTCTCTGTAGATAATTAATAATACTCTTCATAACATTTAAACATTGCGACAATATATATTTATATAGCAATCTGGGGGATGTGGCCTATGACTTAATGATTCACATGCAACAAAACACAAAAAGACGATGTCAAATGAGTACATAAAATAGCTACATTCAAAAGGTAGACTCTCCTTATCATAAATATTTCAAAAATAAATTAAGAATATACACATGATTATATTGAACATACGAGTACACACATACACATACACCCATACACACAACCAGGATAGTCAGATATTATTTGTGGAGTAATAATATCACAAATTTTTAAAAAATTCTATGAAGTTATCACATCACTTCTTATATCTCTTCCATGGATTCTGTACTATAGTGACATACAAGAGTATATTATTTTTGCTATTCGGGTGTGGGAGGTAGGATTTACTAGTGCTCTAATTGATATTATAGTATATATATATATTATTAAATATATATATAATAATATTATAATATAAATTTAAGTAATATATGAATATATAATAGTCATAGAAATTATCATATTAAATTATATTTATATATATATTATTATATAATAATAGTATATATACTATTAATTAATAATATATATATGATATGTATAAATTATATAGTATAGAAGAGAGTCAAATTGCCAAAATGAATGCAGTGTGTTACATACAGACGGTACAGTTGAGTTGAATATTCTAGATAAAATTAAGTTAGTGTTTTTAAGTAACATAATTGACTCTTGTTAAGTATTGTAAGTAAGTAAGAAATACAATGTTTATGAGTATGTAAAAAGGATCTAGTCTAGTGCATGCAAATCTCTCACACAATAAATGTAGATGGAATATTTGGGAAGAGAAAAAAAGGGATTGCACTTGTGAGTTTTTGCCTCTAGTTTATGTTATTTATAGTTATAATTATGAGTTACAATATTACAATGGAAATGGCAAAATTAAATTAGACTTTGCATATTATATTAGTGGTATAAGAGTGATTTTTGTAGTAAAGAGTGATTTTTCCGATGTTTATTTTGTTATTTTCGTGATTTATCTTCTTCATTAGAACTCATTGAATTGATAACAAAAGACATGGGAATAGTCACATTTCCCATCTGATTTGGATTATACTGGTGACTTATGTATAAATAATGTTATTGATCCGTCTAATTGCTTTGCACCACAGTTCTCATGCTTACACAAAGTAATATAAATAAGCCAAACTTTACAACGTACACTGAGTAGAACAGATCTTATAAGGATATTTGAGAGCATTTTTCTCATTTAAAGATATCGATAACAATATTATTTAATTAAATATTTTATAAAATTTTCTACAATTTGTAGTAAATCAGGGTACACCTCAAGAATATGTGATACTAGCATTGATAGTGTCTGGGAATAGCTGTTTGTCACATGACGTATCTTCAGTAATATGTATATCTCTATGTCATTCCGATCTGATATTATTCATTGATAGTCACTTATTGCCATTCACAATATTGGAGGGCTCAATTTATAATATATTAAAGTTAACTTAGATATAGGAAATCATTTTGTACTGAAGTATTTGAAATCAATATAAAATTGTTGGCAAAATATTGATGAAAGAAAATCGAGAAGTTTATGAAGTATCATCAATTGGTGAGATATAAGGAGAGGACTTTTGTTTGACAAGATTGGGTTTTCGACACATGCGGTGTTGAAAAATGACAGCCAAAAACGTTTATGCAACTGAAGTTAATAATTTACTAAAATTTCTTTTATTTACCTAATGATTTTTAAAATTTTTTAGGAAAATATTTCACAAATGAATTGGGTATTATGTACACCTGGGTGTGTGAAAAGATCGACCCTAAGGAAAGGTAGCACCCAAGAGTGATTCGGAAATAAGTTCAGATGAGGAAGACAGAGATGAAGAATATATCGTTTTACGGCCTCTTCAAACAATGGTAAAGGATAATAGCTTATGAACCATTGACTAATCTTTAAGTTATTCGAAAAATCGTCCAACGGGCACTAGTGCTTAAAGTTATTATTTTTAACCAAAAGTATACAGGAGGCTATGAGAAAGACAGATAATCTAAAACGTCCAACAAAATTATCATGAATTATTTAGTACTTAAACGATAAAAGTCATAAAGTGGAAATATCCAATCCAATGCAAGAAAAATAATGAGAGTAAATAATTTAAATATGGTCACTTAAATGAAGATTAATTTTAATATATATAATGTATATTAATCGATATTAAAAAGAGTAATATATATAATTTTAAAATATAACATAGCTAAAATCCAACACTCAGAGACTGCAAAAATCATTAAAAAAATAAAACAACAATAATTGAAATACCGTGAATTTAAATGCAACACTAAATGAATCACTAAATGAATCACTAAATGAAGCACTAAAATGAAGTTATTGGAAAAGTTAGCATGCAGAGTAGAGTAAAAAATCTTCAATATATATTTACTGTACATTCATATTTCATTCCAATTAACGTTACATTACAGTCGATATTATTCTTCAAAAAATTGACCAATGATATAATTATTCATTAATAATCAATAAATAAAATTTTGAAAAGGGATAAAAAGTAAATTTTCAAATAATTTAAAAATATATAATAAAAATTCATATCAAATTTTAAATTAACAGGTGTTAAAAGAAGATTCGGGTACCAAGCATGATTACAAAATGAGTCATCGTCTTAAATTATATTTTAATAATGGAATAAGAAAATTAAGAGTGAAAAGCAAAAAATAGATGAGTGACTAATAATGTAAACGATAATAACAGCGGAGAAAATCATCATTAGTCAAATCATCATCATTATTAATCTCCATTAGTCTATTAACGTTAATTCAAGATTCGATATGGGTTACTTTAATAACGATATAAATAAATAAACAAACAGATGTATAAGTAAATAAATTCAGAAATGAAAAGTAGAAGAGAAGATTTGCATTTCATTAATCTTACCAACGTCATCTCTTCGGCTTCTCTACAGATGAGAACAGGATAAGAAATACTGGCTTTTAATATTAATATATTTCATATTTCATCATTATATACAAAAAATATATATACCTTGCATAAGATATAAACATATATTACCTGTTCTTCAACATTCTTGTTTAAGGGGTACAGGTATTTTTCTATAAGGTCTTTCCAAAATTGAATTTCTGTTTTGTCCAATTCGCCAACTACTCCTCGTTTTAAGTATTTGTCCTCGATCCAGAAAGGATTGATCAAATCGTCCCTCTTAATCTTTGGACCTGCCATATATAATTAAAATTACATTAAACGGTGAAAAGTGTTAAGGAACATGACGGACATAATATAAATGGGAGCAACTCAGACTTTGAATATTTGTGATTTGTGATTACATTTACATTATCATGTAAAATGTTTGTGTCAAATTGATTGAACTTCATAAAAAAACCATTTTCTCTCTTATATTATATATATATTATATAGTATAAATATATATATATATTTATATATATATGAATATATATATATATATATAATATATATATATGTATTATTATATATAATAGTATATATATAGTATAGAATATATATATGATACTTATATATAAGTATAATTTCCAGTTCTGAAATAGTCAATGAATAATGGTAAATTCGCTATCTTAAAGGCCAGTTATATTACCTAAATGGTCGCTATCATCATCATCAAAATCATCGTCTCCTGTTTCATTGATACTCTGACTTTCATGCCTTACGTGTCGAGAATTCAAATGATTATCCGATCTTCTTCTATGAGGTGGGACTAAACCAATGCTCCTAAGGAAAAAAAAACTGAAGTAATAAGATTCCTAAAATTGGGTTATTTAATTTTTATTCTAATTTAGTTACGATGTTTTAACTTACGCTTCAATAGAATCCAATTTCTTTTTCAGATCATCCAGAGCTTCGGCAACGTGTTTTCTCGTCTGGTTTATGGGTGAATCGCAGAAACACTATCTTAAGAGAGTCCTTGCAACCGATATTCAATGGAACTTCATCTTCAAAAGGAATTTTCTCTATATATGAGCGCAAGAAGCCATCTTGTTTTGTGTTCTGTCTTTCGCTTCTTCCTGCCGCCATTCCTATACTCTTCTGCTCCTATACACAAATTTGAAGATTTAATTTTCCATCGAAATGCCATAATAAGTTTAATTATCGAAAAGATTTCAATAAATTTGATTCTTCTTTACTCAATTTTATTTCAAATATTCATTATTATTATTATTATTATATTATTAATCATATATTATTATTATTATTATATTATTATTATTATTATTATTATTATTATTATTAATATATATAATTATATTTTATTATAATTATTATTATTTATTATTATTATTAATTATTATTAGTAGTTAAGTAGGTAGGTCGAGTAGTAATAGAATAGTAGTAGTAGTAAGTAATATGTAGCTGTAGTAGTAGTAGTTAGTATATATGTTTTTAATACCTTTTAGTTTTTCTTTGATGTTTACTTTTATGTTCCCCATGAGACATTGTTTAGATTAATGAGCGAATAAATGATGAGAACAAAGATACTGACGAATGGAGAGCAGATGACATCCCGGATTGAAAGGAAGATCCAATACTGAGACATAAGAGAGAGTGCGTGAGAGAGAGAGAGTGAAAATCGAACACGGTGACGTGGGTCCTCGCCTATTGTGACGATCGGATGATAGCACGGGCAATTAACAGCCATTATTATGAGACCATAAAGACGCAGAGATTAATTTGAGCACAATAAACCTTTAAAGATTGTTTGTTACCCACATTTGCACAAGTTAAAAAATATTTGATTTCTATAAAAATTTCATATTTAGATAAGTATATAGTAATATAATATTATATAGTATATATATATTATATAACTAGTTCAGTAGTTAACTATACTGATATAGTAGGATCTATATATATATATATAAATATAATATAGATATAATGATATTATATATATGAAGATATATAATTGTATATATAAATAGTATATTATATAATATGATATAATAAGTAAATTAATCAAATAATTAAAACTTTTTATGTTATAAATAATAAATAATTAAATAATTAATAATATATATATAATATTATATAGTAGTCACTTATTATATCATCTCCTTTATAAGTGGGATTTGATTTTCGATAAATATATATAGTAGTATATATATATAGATATAGTATATAGGTATAAAGTACTGATGATCGGGGATTTTAAACGTAAAAGCAAACTATCGATGAAGATTGAGAATAGGGGTAATTGTGTATTGGAATAAGGCCAGATTTTCCAATTTTAAACTCACAACAAAAGCAACCACCAAAGAACGAAGTAAGAGAGAAGATGTGTACTGGACGAAAGATGGTTCTTCCATCACTATAGGTTAAAGAAAACATTAAAAAAATAAGCTAGTCGTTGCAACAAGTCAATATGGTTATAAAATAAAAGCAATGACGAAACATTTAAAGTAAGGCTAAAACTAAAAAATTTATAGAACTAAAAATATTAAAAGTATATAATTTTACAAAAAAATAAGAATAAATAATGCGCATAGAGCATATCCATATTTAATACACTGCAGCAATAATAATGTCAGAATAATTATTTGAAAATATGTTATATAATTTCTGTGAGTCCAATCTAAATAAATTATATACCAAAAAAAAGAAAAGATAGCCATTAGGTTAATCTTTCATAAAAAAAGAAACTTCTGATTCTAACATGGTTCTTCTAACCGTAAGATATCGAAAAATGTAAGGTAAAGAAATATTATCATTGATCTGAATAGTCTTCTTGTAATCTTGCAGCAGATCCATAATATTAGCCATTGTAGATGGAACCCATCTTCTGCGCTGATTATAAAACTCACCAAATCCTTCTGGACAATGAGTGTAGGCATCTGACGCCGCTGAATATTCTACTCTGTATCCTCTCTGTAGTAACAGGGTACATAGCCATCTGTCTTCACCTAAAGGGAAAATAATGTCAAATAGTATATTTAAAATCTGAGAAGGAAATGCACTCCACTCTGCACAATAACTGACTTCTTATATTACCTTGATCGTATTGTACATAATGACGAGCTTGAGATGATTTTGTTGTGTACTTCGCCATTACATTATCATCCATCAATGCTTTACCTCTGAATAACGAGAAGCAACCAGGGCTACACATAACACATCCAATCATATGCTCAGTGGCTTTTTGCAGCCAATGACCAATGGCATACTCAAACATTTGGTACCATACCATAATTCCTAAAATAAAAACATTTTTATTTATACTATAAATAATTTAGGAAAATACGAATTGTCCACTATTTTTACTCTACAGTTATATCTGAAGTGATAAATATTACCAGAGCCAACGGGATGAATACGACCACAAGCAGCTCCAAGATTCGTATTTTTCTTCATAAGATCCACAAGAAGGGTTACAGCTTTTGGAGTAAAATCAATGTCTCCGTCTAAAGTTAATAAATAGGTGTTTTCGGCAATGATTTCTTTTCTGTCAACTGGGATTGGCAGTTCCATTAATTTAAATCCGAGAAGGTAGTACATGTACATCACCTGCAACGACAAAACGACAATATATATATTTAGTTCGAAGCTAAAAATAAACTTTGAAAGCTATTTCTTCTATTGCAAGGAATACATAAAAAAACTATGTGGAAGTTCACTTAATCTATACAGATATATAGTTATTCCATTAAACATAGATCTCTTACGTAACACACCGTTAGAAGTTTATCAATGACATAAGCTTACCTGACTCCATCTCTTTTTGTGTCGAATTTTATCCTTGTCTTTCATGTGACAAATAATTTTAGTCTTTCCAGGGAGGGTCCAAACTAATCTTCCTCCATAAGGTGCTGGGAATTTCTTCGGTGGTCGAATACGAATCATGATTTGATGTACGTGGGTGGCTGCCTGGTCAATTTTGTCAACCAAAAGTCTTACGAAACTGTTAATAACATGTTCATCCTCATTTTCGTCACTAATTTCGAAGGAGTCGTCGAAAAAGATGTGAGCTGAAAATAATTTACATAAACGTAGACATATATCTTATATTTAGGGAAATTAATTTAGTATTGACAGAACAATATTTAGGCAAACTATATATATATATATTATAATATATGTAATTTTATGCTGTATTATAAGTATTCTTTATTTAGTTATTTGATTGAAATATAAACAATTTATATATATATATATATATATATATATATATATATAGAGAAAGGCAAATTTGAAAATAGATTCAATGAAATTTATGGTATAGGGGATTGGGAATACCTTCTTGGAGAGCACAGACAGGTAAAGCAGTCACGGTGAATGGAAATGCGGTTATAGCAGATACGGTGAAATGAGACGGGAGTAGGAGGGCAAGGACTGGCATGATGAGGCAGCGGTTGGTTTGTATAAGGGGGAGTGTATGTGTCTATGGATGCATTCGTGGATATTAAAATGCATTACATGAGTTATAGAAAAACGAGGATGCGAAACAGCGGAAAAACCGCCGCGACTGGTGCCAGTTGCGCGTGCGTGCCGCGGTGCGCGTGCGGCTGCGTTTGCTGCGCGGTTCTTGCGCGGTTCGGCGGGGCCTTGCGTAAGCGAAACGCGTGGGGGAACGCCGAAACGCCCCCCCACCCTTAAGGGGGGGGGGAAATCCGCGAAAAAAAAAAAATAAAAAAAAAAAATAAAAAAAAAAAAAAAAAAAAAAAAAAAAAAAATAAATAAAATCTAAAAAAAAAAAAAAAAAAAAAAAATAAACACCCATGAAGGTAGCTGAGTAAAAAATTTGGGCCCAAAAAAGGTCAAGGTTAGGTAAAAATACCGTTGGTCAAAATGACCAACGGTCAGTCAAGGTCAAAAAGGGGGCGGTCAGTAAAGGTCAGGTGTTCTGATCAGAAAGTAATCCTTTGCCAAAAAAGAGTCCGGAATCCCCCTATTACTACTAGCATTACTATCAGTTATTTTCACCACAACAACGTTGTATTGTTGATTCTTTACCAATAGATACTTTGCATCTTTCAAGTTCTTCGGTAGAAACACATTCCTGTTTCTCAGATTTGTTCTTTGGGCTAGAGGCTTAGCCATCAATCCAGCAAGTTTTTCAATATACGTATCGTATGACATTGGTCTGTCTGGGACATCTGTATTTAATAGACTAACAGGAATGTTTATATCTTGTCCGTACAACAGTTTACTGGGGCAAATACCACTCTCTGAGATAGGGGCAAGACGAAGGGCGAAGAGGACGAACGGTAAAAGTCTAACCACTGTTGATTTTTCATCCCAGGTTCAGCTAACATAGCTCTAATGCTGTTAAAAATCATTTTATTCGTATTTTCCGCCTTCCCAATAGAGAAAGGTGAGTAACTTGCAGTCGTCGTGTGAAGTATACCTAGTAGCCTACACACACTTTCAAACAAGTGTAAAGTCAGATTTCCCCCCTTGTCTGAAATCAGGTGGCTTGGGATTCCTGTATGTGGGATCTGATTTATCAATGTTTTTACTATTGTTTCTTTAGTGATATCCTTCAATGGGATAGCCCAGACATAATGGGAATACCTGTCTATAAGAGTTAACAAATATTTATATCCTCTACATAAACTCATTTTTAAAATATCTATATTCATCGCCTCAAACGTATAGGAGACCTCTTTGTATTTACCGTAAACAGGGTTTATTTTTCGACCAACTTTAGATATTTGACATTGGGCGCATGACCTAACTACATTTTTGACTCTTTGATGCATGCTTTTAAACACAAAATCTGCTTTTATGGCTGTCAAGCATCGTGAGATGCCCAAATGACCTTGGAGATGAATCATCCGGATTATTTCGTCAACACAGACGTCTGGTAGAATGATTCTGGCATAATTTAAGGAAATGTCTACATATAAATTAACTTCCTTCTTTTTGAACCAAAATTTTTGTTTTTTATTGATTAAGGAACTTTTCTCTTTAACAGATAATTATGATTGTATATATTCATCTATTTGTTCAAATACCTGACACTGACATCTGAGTAGTCTATCTCTTTACGAAACCTTTTTATTAATTCTACATGGACCTCATTACAATTTTGTATTAAATTTACTCTCTTTATTTCAATTAAATCATTATTTATTTTATCTATTTTATTCTTATCTATATCATCTCTACAGTTTTTCAAATTTTCTTTTTCTATTGCAACCCGATCATCTATAGTTATTCTCTGTTTCTCAAATCATTGTTTTTCTCACGGTTGGAATGTGAGGTATTTTCCGTATTTGTCTTGTGGTCTTTTAAATGTCCAAAAATTTTGCCTTCATCGGAATTTACAACTCTGTCGCGTGCGGTATTTTCTTTTATGGCTTGCGCATACTTTCTTTTCAAGGTTGGCGATATGGTTTCGTAGTAATGTGGTTTAAAGGTCCACAATTTCCACGTATTTGTGTTGTGTTAAGTTCATTGTTCTGATTGGCTACTTCACTCGTGGGTGAGCAACTCACAGCGCCGCTTTGGATGGGTGGCAGCTTAAGCCCCGCCCTTTTTTAATTGATCGACATTTCTTCAGTATCTTCATTATAATAATCATCATCATTATCAATTTTGTTGTTTATGAGATAGACCGATAAAGGATTTGACTTTTTTGTTATTAATTCCCATGTTACTTTATATGCACTCAATAAGTTGAGACTTCGTATTTCACGGATGTTGTAATTCTTACTATCATTTACACGTTTTGCTTTTTGTATCAGGTCTCGAGATGTTGTCTGTATTATTAGTTCCCTTCCAGCAAGTAAATAGCCATACTTATTAAATATCTTGCTTAAACAAACAAGTAATCGGTTAGCTGGATCATATTTCCTCTCAACTGGCGCTAATATTGTGCTATAGAATGCGATTGGGCGGTCTCCTTCGTCAGCGGCAAGAATCACCCCTGCGGCCGCTACGTCAGTAGAGTGTATGATAATTTTGAAAGGGCTTGAAGCGCTTGGGTAAGCAAGGGTTGTCGTATGCTTGATCGCCTTCTTAGCATTTTCAAAAGCTTTATCTGCAGCGGGTTTCCAGTTAATACGACGGTTTGCATATGGTTTCCCCTTCAGGAAGGTATTAAGTGGAGCTGTGACATCTGAAAAACAGGCTATAGATGATCTGTAGAAGCCTATTTTTCCAAGAAAGCCTCTTAATTCTCTAATGGTCTTTGGTTTAGGAGTATTGAGTGTCTCTTCCACCTTTTCATAATTGGGAGTTATTCCTTCTTCATTTATCGTATATCCTAAATAATCGACCTCTGTATCGCCGATCTTGCATTTTGTGGGGTTGAGACTGATATTCAAATATTGTAGTCGTTTTAACACCTGTTCAAGGATGACTTTGTGTTCCTCTTCGGTTTGGGTATGAATCAAGATGTCATCCATGTAGACACAGGTGTTTTTAAGGTCCTGGGTGAGAATATCGATGAATTGTTGGAAAATAAATGGTGATGAAACATAACCCATGGGTAAACATCTATAGCTATAGTTTCCAAGATTAGAAGTTATAGTAAAGTATTTTTCGCTGTCTGGAGATAATGGGACCGAGTGGTAGGCCTGAGTTAGGTCCAAACGGCTGAACACTTTGCTCCCTTTTAATGTAAACATGGCATCTTGAAGGAGGGGCAGACCATACGTCTCGATCTATGCTCTTTTATTTAGCTTTCTAAAATCTGATATTATTCTCACTCTGTTGTTACTTTTCTCTAGAACGGACATTGGAAAAGACCATGGGGAATTTGTCCTCCTCAAAACACCTGTGGCCAACAAATTATTAAATTCCGCACGAGTTTGAGCATATAATTTGTGAGGAATCCGACGTGGCCTGAGGGTGATAGGTGGTCCTTTGATAGTCACATGATAAGGATAGGTATTGGCTAGTTCAATTAAAACTTTTTCAGGTATAAAGGCGGTTTCTTTGTCAGTGGTTACAAGACCGTCCTTACCTATTAAGACTGTGCTCATTCTGTTATTTTTATTTTTATATTTTTCAAAAATTCTATCCCACGTTTCCATTTGTTTTAATTTTATATGATTATTTTCAGGTAAATATGGGTTCAAAATAACTCTGTATATTTCAATAATACCTCTTTAAAGAATAAAAAACTACGAGGAACATGCTCAGAGGATAGAGAGAGAGGGTTTGAAAGAGACAAATTAGAGAGTAAATTCTCATGCACATACTTAATATTAACATTTTCATCTCTACTCAATTTTATAGTTTTGTTTGTAACTGAATCTATTAGTAAATCACGTTTGAAATCTATGCCCATTTCAAAATTCTTTAAAAATGATAAACCTAAGATATTTGTTTCAATATTTGTAACATAAAAAGTATCAATATATTTTCTACCTAGATTAAGGTCAAATTCAATAGTTTTAATGTCATAAATAGCAATTTTTGAATTATTGGCTGCTAACATATAACCTATGGGTGCCTTGCTATTTGCAGAAGCGCTCCCAGCCAATATATTTTTTTCCGATCCACAGTCAACCAGGTAGTCTACCTTATTTAATATGTCATGTACTCTATATAATTTCAAGTCGTCAACCTCACAAGTCTTCTTGCCTATCCCAACATCGGCTGTAACATTTTCAATATTAAAACATCGGTCGTTAACAGTCCTGAAAACAGCTGGATTTGACAAGCGACTTGTCTCGCTGCTCTCACTTTCCATCATATGGGTCATAACAGATACATCATTTACTGAATTTGATTTAAAAAAGATATAGCCCGCATGCAAAGGGTCTAGAGTTGTAATAAAATTTTTACATTGTACATTACCAATATATTTCGAACCATCAATTTCAAACCTTTCTTTGATAGAAGTATCATTTAATATAACATTTTCATTAATTGGAATATTTTTATTTACCATAATATTACTACTTTTTTGTGGTAATATTTCATTTTTGTTTTGAGAAGGTGCATGCAAACCTTTTACAATATCAATATTTGATGCTTGTCTTTTCACAAAATTTTTATTTATATGGACATTATTTTTAATTCCATTTCCATTGATAGACGTATTATTTTCATTTTTCTTACTATTATTACTGGTATTATCATTATTTTCAATGTTTTGATTATTATTATTATTGTTATTATTATTATTATTATTATTATTATTATTATTATTATTATTATTATTATTATTTTTATTATTATTATTATTATTATTATTATTATTATTATTATTATTATTATTATTATTATTATTATTATTACCAGTACTTGAATGTTCCGAGTTTATTTTAACACGATTTTCACCATTAATAAGAGTATTGTTGATAACTTGCACTTTTGGGTGAAAGGTGACTTTTCTATTGTGACCTATATTTTCACGGCTGTCGTCAGATGGTGGAGCAGACAGCCGTTCTAAGAGTTTTCCGAAGCTTGAGAGACATTACGTGTGGCGTTCATCTCGCCATTAGCATAAAGTAATGGATATAGGGGACATTCATTACTTTCACAACGGTAAGCTCGATGTAAGAATCGAGAATGGTAGTAACAGAGATCTTGAGCAGCATTATTAAAAGCGTTAGTGAATCCATTAATTATCATCCGACCTTGAATTTCTATGCTGACTTCTGCCCCGTCTCATGTTTCTATCCTCAGCTGAGTGGCGTTGACCTTGAAGGAGCAGCTGCATCGAACCTGCCATCTCAGTTACTGACTTTGTAAGCTCGGCCATCTGGCGCGAAAGTTGGTTGTCATCGTTACGGGCAGTGTCAGGTTTGCGCTCTTGGTCGCGCGTGAGACTCGGTCGGTAGGCTGAGTCTGTTTCCCGCTTGTCTGTGTTGGCTCGCACAGCATTAACAGATCCCCACGTCTGTTCGTAGTTTGTTTGTTGGTATTTTCGGTCTTTTTGTATGAAGTTTTTAAACAAGTCATCTGCGACTTTGACCATACGATGTATGTTATTTTCTTCAGCCAATGTGTATACGCTCATCTGGACGTTTGTCGGAAGTTCTTCGAGAAATAGTTCGATAGCAAATTTAGGGTTATTGTCTACTAAGACGTCGAAATTCTTGTAACCAAGCACCCCTTTTACTCTATTGAGGTATTCACTTGGAGGTTCATCAGGCCGCATTCCTTGTTTGAAGATTTCCCGAATCCGTTGGCGCAGGGCGGGAAGATAGGTCTGTTCTATATCCTCCAAAAGGAGTTGATAAGCGTCATTTCTGAGTGGAAATTGAATTTTTGAGACTAAAGTGGTTGGCAAAATTGGTGCTAACAGACGAACACGTTCATGTGTATCATCGATGTGATTTAGTTTGAATATCGCATTCGTAGCACTAATCCAACTAATGACATCATAAGAATCAAACACTGGTAATTGACTTGAAGTTAGATGACTATAAGTCTTTAATGGTGACTTATATTCAGGACGCCTTGGTCTTGTTTCTTAGCGGGAATTTTGTGGCGTCATTTCAAGCTCACTTTCGGAAGAAGAAACAGATTGCCCTTCTCCTTCCTTGGGAGTTTGATGTTGTTGAGGAGAGGGCGTCTTGCCTTTCCCCCTTTTCCCTTTCAAGGAGTTCTTTAAGTGACTCGTTGGATTTTTTTGAGATTCTTTTAGTTGAAACCATTTTTATACAGGCTAAAATCACTGACTATTTTTGTTGAGTCAAACGAGTCAAGCCAAGAGGCAGAAATGTTAAGCCTAAGATGGGAACTTTGTTTGAAAATTCCAAATGTTCGAAGCAGCAACGGTTTTTCTGTTACTACCCGATTTTGTAACAACGACTTATTTCTTATTATTTACAAGATTATATAGTTTAATTCTTCACGTTGTTAACTATTTGATTCATACAGTTTATTTATAGTCAAAATTACACTGATTACTCGCACTTTCTCACTACACATTTTTTTCAAACAAATTGATTACACCGGCAGTTTTTCACAGTATCTGACTCCAAATCAGGGATTTTTTTTTATAAGTCACGTTAAGGGGTCAACAGAGATATGAGCCAAGATTAAACAAGGCAACCAAATGAATAATGATAAGTAATCAATTAAATCTGTGATTGAAATGAGATAACTTTCAGGTGAGCGTTTATTAAGCAGGTAAATGATATTGACATATAACAGATGAGACTTTGTTATGAATAGGATGACAATTGGGACACTAATTAGCTAAAAATCGTAATTATAGCAATCTTAATAGTGGGCACAGAACCTATTCTTAAATGACCTCTCCGTCTCCAAGTCCTAACTATACTCCCGAATCAGTCTTGGCTTTGGGCCCTCGTTGGACTCCTCCACCAATCAGATTCCAACACTTGGCATTTTCCTCCCTGAAGGGGGGAAAGTGCCTAGCATTTCTTTCTACGCAGTTAACAGTTTTTACATTCGAAATAGGTTCACCAACGGCTATTATTTGTGTACACAGGAAGCTTGCAAGTTTGCCTCGTACATAGGTGCACACACACTATGACATACATGCAAATGTCTTACAAAACCTTCCCTATCTTAGTTTCTCCCCATATATATATATATATATATATATATATATATATATATATATATATATATATATATATATATATATATATATATATATATATATATATATATATATATATAATAAAATATATTATATATATATATATATATATATATATATATATATATATATATATATATATATATATTACAATTGTTCAAAATACAAGAATTATCTGTGAAGTTGTGTATTTAAGCCGTTTTTGGTTTTGCATTTGTGCTAAAAAAAGGCTTGAGTTTGCGTTCGCTTTTGTCAAACTTTTGCGCAAAATCGTAAAAAAATGCTCATCAAACGTAAGGAATTTCTTATAAGCTTGTAAGGTCTTGTAAGGTTGCTATTTTATATAGAATTTTATTCTATATTACACAGAATTAGGGAAATTCTTTACGTTTGGTGAGCATTTTTTTACGATTTTGAGCTAAGGTTGATGAAAACGAACGCAAACTCGAGCATTTTTTTTAGCACAAATGCAAAAAGGAAAACGGTTTTAACTGAATTCCTTCTCTTTCATGATTATTAAATAAAGGATTGATCATGCTACCTTGAATGAATCCACATTCCTTTACAACAGAAACTAATGTAGTTGGATCCAGCTGTACCTGTATTTTCCAACTTTGCTAATTGAAAGAATTACACGGAAAACTAACTTTAATTTATTCCTAAAAACCATATGATGATTATTTTTATTATTATTATTATTAATTTGTTTTAGTTAAAATATTTAACATGTATGTTTCCCTTTGCGATTTAAATTTTTTAAATGATTATTATTATTATTATTATTATTATTATTATTATTATTATTATTATTATTATTATTATTATTATTATTATTATTATTATTATTATTATTATTATTATTATTATTATTATTATTATTATTGGAGGTGGACGCTGGTATTATGCCTTTGTCTCTGAGAAGGGAACACCTCTTGAGACTTGAAGTCCCTTAAACGTCCGACTAAGAACTCTTACACCCTCAGTTCTGCTTTCCATACTTGATACGGTGGCATTTCGACCACCATTTTGGCCATTACATCGGTAGTGGCTGACGTATTTGAAAACCTCCGAATTCCACTTCCAGCTGTTTTGCATTACTCTTATAAACATTACACCAAACCGTGGTTGCATCCACTACCCTAGATATGGACAAAGATATAGTCATTGTCGAAGTCTTACCACAATTCCTTCCTTAATACCTTTCTCCGTCCCACCAGGCAAGTCATGCTAACTTGATTGATGTCTTTACATTAGGCTCCCTGACAAAAAGCATGGTGTGGGAGCAATCGGTTATATTTCCTGACCCGCTCTCGTGTCCTATACCTTGTCTTCCTACTTGCATCAATTTTTAGGCTGAAGCTAGTGCATTGCCTTGCCAATTTTCTAGGGTTCTCATCTCTTAAAACGGAGTTGACCACTGCACCATTCTTCGGATTTCTCACTTCTTTCAATTCAGTAGTAACTGTTCCCTAAGTAACCCTTGTTTTCCATCATTTAAAACTCATGACCGACAGAAAATTTTGCAGTTTCTTTTGGGTTCCCTCTCACATGGGGGTAACTGCGTTAACAAGGGAACGGATGAAGCAGCAGTTCAGCGGTGACCTCCCGTAAATCAGCAAACTCATGCCTCCATCGAGAACTCTGAAGCAAAAAACTTTCCCGCAACCGACTACTACGCCCCCCCCCCCCAGCAAAAATGGTTCAAGACCTGTTGCCAAGACCATGTTGGGAGTGAAGATCTGTGCGGTTGCTAGACCCCGTTCCGTGAAACCTTCCGTGAAAAGTTGGTATCTCCATGTTCCAAGCGTCCGAGTGCAAATTACAAATAATTTATTTTTAATATTTGCGAATGCCAGAGTCAATGCGAATATTTAAAAACATGCGAATATATATATATATATATATATATATATTATATATATATATATATATATTATTAAATATATTTATTACTCTATAATATTTTACAGTATATATATATTATATATATATATATATATATATATATATATATATATATATATATATATATATATATATATATATATTAAGAATAATAAAAATCTATATATTATATATATGTTATATATATATATATATATATATATATATATATAATAGAGTATATATATATGATATATATATATATATATATATATAATATATATAAAAATATATATATATATATATATATATATATATATATATATATATTACAAGGCAATAGCTAGTCTGAATCTCCGAAATTATTTAAACTATAAAAATGCTTGATTTTAATATAAGAATAATAAAACTGATAACCAAAGCAAATTAAGAGCATATATATTAATAGAAATGAGGAAAACAGATTTATGGTTCGTGAAGATTTCTTAAGTTTAGTGGCTGTTGAAAACACAAAAGGAGAATCTCTAGCCTAAAGGCGGTTCCACACATGGGGAGTTTGTCAAACCCTTGAATCTTTGCGTTTTCATTTGTTTTTTTCCTCATAAGCGAATGTACGAATACACACATTCTACCCCATGTGTGTATGGGTCATTTTTGGCAAAGCTTTGCTCATCTGCTTGGTTTGCCAAATACACAAATCTTTTTCCATCGCTTGTGGAAAAGATTTGCGTATTTGGCAAACCAAGCAAATGAGCAAAGCTTTGCCATAAATGACCCATACACATGCACATGGAGTGTTTGGCAAAGAGTTCGACGAACTCCTCATGTGTGGAGCCACCTTAAGTAATACTACGAAGGTTGAAATAGATGGGACTTGCTGATTGGCCAACGACAATGGCCAGTAATGAAAACAGTTTTAGGTAGAAGTGTTCAAGCTATCGAAAATATACAACGGCATTGCATGTTCGTTGCTTTTGACATTCAAATTTAGTATAACACCCATTAGAAACTATTTTGGCACAGGGAAACTACTGGGAACTATTTGGTTTACCAAGGCGAAAACTATTTTAAGGCCAGATTATACTTTAGTGGACGCATGTAAGAACGGCAACTCCTACACTAAAACAAATTATATATTTGGAATCAGCGGAAGATTTTAGACAGGGAAAAGATAATATATATTTTTTATGGTCATTTAGGGGGCTCGAGCCGACGGGTTTATGGTCATTTAGGGGGCTCGAGGCGACGGGACTGAAGTTCCCCTGTCGTCCACCGGGAGGCCGAGAGACCCCGACTCCTGCCATCTTTGCGGTTTAGGTTGCGGGTATTCCTTTAGTTAAAAAAAAAAATTTCCTTTTAACATACGTTTTCCAATTTAATTTTTCTTTCATATTGTTTTCGAATCTCTTCTAGAAATTCAAAAAATCTATTTTGTTTTGGGATATTTTTCTTCCATATGTAGGTCGTAAGGTATGAATTAAATAATTCATTGCGTATTCCCGTTTTAGCACTGAATTTATATACTGTATTTATTTTATTTCATTAATTTCACTTATTTTCGCAATAAATGACTACTTTTCATGATTTAACTCCACACCATTTTTATTAATACATTGAAGCTGTCTTTTCAAAAGATTAAATTTAAATAAAATTTTTTTATTTTTACTAATTTCCATTTATTTTACTATTTTTCTTGTCTAAAAAATTTCCGCGATTCCAAATATAACATTTGTTTTAGTGTAAGGAGTTGCCGTTCTCTAGTTACATGTGTCCACTTAAGTATAATCTGACCCTATTCTAATAGAAAAAATAGGAAAGATTTCTCCAGTGAAAAAATGGTCAAAACTAAAATGAAATGTACGAAACAAGGTAGGTGAAATGTTACGTTGGATTGTTACGATCTAGAGGAGTTTTTAAAGCAATTGTTGAAGTTTAATGCCGTTATCGTTTTTGCCACTTGTGCTTACGCTCGATAAGAAATGCTAATCCAGTTTTAGCACGAATTTTCTACATAAACGAACGTTTGTTTTTTTTTTTGTTTTTTTTTTCTTACAGTTGTCACCACCACTCACGGGCAGAGCCCTATTCAAGGAGGGGGTGTTGTAGTGACAGCCAGGGTTGTGGAGTCGGTTCAAAATTTTTCCGACTCCGACTCCGACTCCACCCTCTTCAAAATTACCGACTCCGACCTCTTGAAAATTACCGACTCCGACTCCGACTTCACCCTTTTGAAAATTACCGACTCCGACTCCGACTCCACCCTTTTGAAAATTACCGACTCCGACTTCACCCTAAGAAAATTATATAAATATACCGTATATATATATATATATATATTATATATATATATATATGTATACTATATATATATATATATATATATATATTTATATATATATATATATATATATATAATATATAGATGATATATTTATTATATCAAATATATATATAATATATATAATATATATATATATACTATAATATATATATTATATATATATATATATATATGAGTAGTTACCGAACGTCCGCGTATCCCACACCTTTTTCTCAAAATGTATAAGAGCTATCGGTCTGAAAACTTGGAATATTAATCATATGTATGGGATAAGCCATGAATCCGTGTAAATTTCAAGTCTGAAGGATGTATATAGAGGGGGGTCGCCCCCCCGAGGGTGAACCGCTGATATGCAGACCTGTACGCCCTTGTGGCGGCTTCTGAGCGACGAAATTAGGCCTAACGAGAGTTACGTCAGCAGCGCGAGAGCGCGCGCGCACATACACATACAAATACAAACACATTATTATTATTATTACGTCGAAGAAGTGTTTTCCTGAGGAAACACTTCTGAGTTGTTTTTAAGCCCTTCTGGGTGTCCTTCAGCATCGCACTGCACCGCACCGCACCGCACCGCCATCGCACCGCCCCGCCACCGCACCGCACCGTAGCGCTCCGCTTCCGACTCATCCTCTGGGAGTTTTTATTATATATATTTATATTATTATTTTTATTATTATTATTATTTATTATATTATTATTATTTTTGTTATTATGATTATGCGGTTTTTTCTTCGCATCCGGTTCCGAGTTCGATATATATCTACATGGTTAGGGTATATCGTATCAGGCTAAAATTTGGAGGGGTGTTAGATGGGGAGGTAACCTTCGTTGTAGACCGTGTAGGTTACGTTCCCTGAGGGTCCCCGAAGGCGGGACCCGCCCCCCTTTAAAAATCGAAGTGTATCGTAATTGCGCTTAAATTTGGTGAGAGGATTCAGAGTTGAATTTCTGGAAATACTTGATATGTGAATCTTTGGAGTTGGCTCCGGCCCCGGTGCTGGAGCCACTGCGGTGCCTAGTAATAAACAGTCGTATCAACAACAATGTTGGTGTGCTGTATATATGTTTATTTGATCTGTAGATTTCGAAAAATAATTGGTTTCAGAACCATCAAGAAAAAATAAATAAGTAAATAAAAAAAATAAATAAATAAAATTTCTTACACTTTTATGTTTATAACTTTACAAATTTACGTTTTTAATACCCTGAAAGCAGTAAATCACTAAATCAAACCCACTATCCAACCTTCCTCCTGATCATTGTGATCTATTGATCTATGTTAAGGTCAAATTTTTACTTAAATTGTAACGTTTTACATACCCTAAGCAGTTAAATCACTAAAATCAAACCACTATCCAACCTCCCTCCTGACCGATCTGTGATCTATTGATCTATTGATTAAGGTCAAATTTTTACTAAAATGTAACGTTTTACATTACCCTAAAGCCAGTAAATCACTTTAAATCAAAACACTATCCAAACCTATCCATCACTGGACCATCTGTGATCTATTGATTATTGATTAAGGTCAAATTTTTTACTAAAATTGTAACGTTTTACATACCCCTAAGCTCGAGCCTCACTAACACGTCACCCACATATAACTCCGTGAAGCCTACCTCTACAATTTCTGTGATCTACTGAGGCGTACTCTTGGCATGACACAGCGTCACTAGTGAATCGTTATATACTAACTAAGCTTATGTCAACGCCTCGACTTCTCCTGCTTGAAGAAATCTTCGGACTATGGATATACGAGTGAGACATACGAGAGCACCTAGTCCACGACGCCTCACACCAGTACTTGGCGAGTTCTACTTCGGCAGCTAACTCTACTGATGAGCTATCGTATTCTCTACCAACAAGATATCACGTCTCCCAGCGCCGAGACTCTCTCTCTCGATAAGCTCATTATCTCGTGATGAACCTGATAAGAGAAGTTCATTCACGCTACTAGAATAACTCATCTCCTTACCTCCACAGCTCCTCTTCAGATACCCAAAAGCCGTAATTAATCTGTCGTAGCCCTCTCTCTCTCCGAATACTTTATCTTCCTAACTGCCTTTCCTTCGTCTCTATGTGTAATTACCGCCCTACTCTTAACCATAGACAAACTTAAGCACATTCTTAAACAGGAATAAACTGGTCAACGCTAACAAAGTGTACTCGGAGCGCAATTACGAGTAATATACTGTCTAGAGTCTCATCTACCATAATCACCCACGTACATCTGTCTATTATTAATTTCTAACATATCGCCTGTTATTTACATTAAGACTGTAATATAACAAAAATTTACCATAACCGTGTTTTATTATCATACAGACCAATGAATGTATACTCTAACATAATAGGGTTTCCACATTTAATAAAGCTAACATAGCATCAATGAAACTAAGAAAATAATGTACAACAACAAAACCTAACACATCTTAGGCAGGAATAAGCAGTCAACATTAACACAAAGTACAGCACTTAACACCAGTAAGTAACTAACATATCTGGCAAAATACGTAACCTACTCTTACTTTGTCAAGCATATCTCCAACAAACGAGGGTTTAATTTACAATACATGATTTAACTAAAAATGTTATCACACCATGGTTCAATTATCATACAAGCAGCGAAAGTATGCTAACGTAACAAGTTTCCACATCAATAAGCTAACATATCGTACATGAACTAAGAAAATAATGTAAAGCGACAAAAACACACCTTAACACGAATAAACTGTTAACATTAACAAAGTTCCACACTGAACACCAGTAAAGCAACTAACATGGCATGCAAAAAACGACCTTAATTCTACTTGAAATCTAACTCAAACATATTAACGTTAATCTTTCACTAACACAGTAACATTTAACTAAAATTCTCACAACCAGTGTGTAACACTCTAGCACATATGACTATACTGAGATATTCAGCGAAACACCGAGTGATCATCAGTACGACCTCAAATGGATTCGTCCCGTATAAAGTTTCCACATCAATTAAAACTAACATAGCGTAACATGAACTAAGGAAAAATAATGCAAAAAGACAAACCTAACACAACTTACACACAAAATAAACTGTTAACATTTAACAAAGTTTCCACACTTAACACCAGTAAAAAAAACAACTAACATGGTATGCAAAGCGTAACCTAATTCTTACTTTTTTCAAGCATATCATCTAACATATTAACGTTAATCTTACACTGGACTCAGTAACATTTAACTAAAATTTATCACAACATTAGTTAATTATACTGATCAAACGAATATACTCTAACGTAATAAAGTTTCCACATCAATAAAACTTACCATAGCGTAACATGAACTAGAAAATAATGTACAAAGACAAACCTAACACAACTTACATACGAATAAAACTGTTAACATTAAACAAAGTTCCACTGATTTCTTTGTGTACTATTCAGTGAATATAGTTAACATAACAATGTTTCACATTAATTAAAGCTAACATAGCATCTATGAACTAGGAAAATTAATGTACAAACGAACAAAGCTAACCACATCTTACGCCCTAAAAAACTGTTAACATTAACAAAGTTTCCACACTTAACACAGTAAAGTAACTAACTTTACATACAAAACGTAACCTGTTCATACTTTTTCCAAGCATATCTCTAACATATTAACGTTAATCTTACATTGACACAGTAACATTTATCAAAAAATGTATCATAACCTTGACCGATTATCATACAGACCAACGAATATATGCAAACGTAACAAAGTTTTTTACATTATCATAGTAATATTTAACAAAAATTTATCATAACCTTATCCCAAATAACATTATCTCTTTTTAGACTCCTTCCCCCTTTCAGAAAATAACAACTCTAAACATGAAAACGATTTTAAGCTATAACCATTTGCATAAAGTGATGCAATACTCATTATATTTAACCCTCTGACAGGAATGAGCAATTGTAGCCCAGTCGCCATTCGGTTTACAATTAAATATAAATGACACATCGTTGGGAATAACGAAACGCCTCGCACAAAATGAGTTCTTTATATACTAACCAACGAATATATGCTAACATATATATGCTTTAGGCCTCAGCCTGAAGGGCTGAGGCCTTACCCCTCCTTCGGAGGGGTAAAGCCCGCTTACACCCCTTCGGGGTGATCCCCTCCTCGCAGGATTCACACCCTTTCAAGGGGCGCATCCCCCTGGGTTTTCTCTCGGAAGGTAATGTGTTGCTTTAGATACTCTTGGTTAATGAAAACTGTTTATTCGTAAGTTAGGTACGTTATGTTAAATATTACTATGACAATGTGGAAATAACACTGATTTGTTAGAGAAATGATGAGTTTTTGTAAGATATTACTGTGTTAACTGACGATGATGTGTTAGAAACGTGAGCCTAGGTTAAGTTTTTGTTGAATAATGTTAGGTTTGCCCTAGACTTTTGCTATGTCTACGTTTATTCATAGGTCAAATGATGTTATACTCGAAACGGGTGACACTTTGATGAAGATAGTGTCAATTCATAGTTCAAGATGGCGGCATCTTTGATAGATTGGTCACTTTGTTAAGGGATTTTGTTAGATAATACGACTTTACCTGTTGCTAATATGCTCGAAAAGTGGGACATATCGAGTATTGTATGACCTGTTAGCTACTTTACTTTGATCGTAGGAATTTTCAGGATGTTAGCTGATTATTCATAACGTGAGGTATGTTAGGTTTGCATTTTACATTATATTCCTAGTTCAGGGTTATGTTTGTTAGCTTTATTGATGCTTAAACTTTGTTGGTTAAGCAATATATTCGTAGGTTTAGTATATAAAGAACATATTTTTATGTATGTTTGGTCCAAAATATACTTGAAAATGACTTGAATCGATAGCTCAATAGATCACCAGGCGGGTGGGACGGGTAGGTGACTGCAGGGATGGGTGGTGTTATTTACTGATTTACTGCTTTAAAATCAGTAAATTATTTACGTTTTTACTGTTATATTTTACTCAAAGAACTTATTTTTATTGTTATGTTAGGATAAAATTTTTATTTTTTGTTATGTTTGGTAAAACTTTTGTTTGTTTTGCGATTATTCGCTGGCGGATATGATATTTTAGACGAGGTGTTGATATGAATTTTTTGTTAATGTTACGAAGTCGATGTAAAACATTTGTTACGTAGCATTAAATTCTTTGTCAGTATGATGATTAGACAGGTTATGCTAAACTTTTGTTAAAATATACGATGTTAAGTAAAATTAACATTGATATGTCAGAGATATGATGTTGGAAAAAGTGTGAATAGGTTACGTTTTTGGACGAAGTGTTATGTACTTTACTGTTGTTTAAGGGTGGAGTTTGTAATGTTAGGGCTTATCGTACGTATGGTGTGTTGGGTGGTCGTTGTACATTATATTCTTAGTTCAGGTTATGTTATGTTGGTTATTAATGTAAAAACGTTGTTACGTAAGCATATATTCGATGGGTAGTATATAAAGAACATATTTTTGTGTTATGTTTTGAATAAAACTTTGCAAATGTTACAGTATTCGTTGGTATGTATGATAATTAAACAAGGTTATGAATAATTCTTGTTAAATATTACTGTGTCCATGTAAAATTTAACGTTAATATGCTAGAGAGATTATGTTGAAAAGTATGAATAGTTTACGTTTTGTATGCAGTGTTAGTTTCTTTACAGTTGTTAAGTGTGGACCTTTGTTAATGCTAACAGTTTTATTCAGCTTAAGTTGTGATAGATTCGTCGTTTTACATTATTTTCGTTCAGGTGATGCTATGTTAGTTTATTAATGTTGAAAACCTTGTTATGTTAGGATATATTCGTGGTTAGTATATAAAGAACTCATTTTGTGCGAGGCGTTTCGTTATTCCCAAACGATGTGTCATTTATATTTAATCTAAATCGTAAACCGAATGGTGACTGCTACATTGCTCATATTCCTGTCAGAGGGTCAAATATAATGAGTATTGCATCACTTTATGCAAATGGTTATAGCTTAAAATCGTTTTCATGTTTAGAGTTGTTATTTTCTGAAAGGGGGAAGGAGTCTAAAAAAGAGAGATAATGTTATTTGGGATAAGGTATTGATAAATTTTTGTTAAATATTTACTATGATAATTAAAAAAACTTTGTTACGTTGCATATATTCGTTGGTCTGTATGATAAATAGGTTCAAGGTTATGATACATTTTTTGATTAAATGTTACTGTGTCAATGGAAGATTAACGTTAATGTGTTAGAGATATGCTTGGAAAAAGTATGAACAGGTTACGTTTGTATGTAAAGTTTAGTTACTTTTACTGGTGTTTAAGTGTGGACTTTGTTAATGGGTTAACAGTTTATTAGGGCGTAAGATGTGCTTTGTCGTTGTACATTATTTCCTAGTTTCATATGATGCTATGTTAGCTTATTAATGTGAAAAATTGTTATGTTAGCATATATTCACTGATTAGTATATAAGAACTCAGTGGAACTTTGTTAATGTTAACGTTTATCGTATGTAAGTTGTGTTAGGTTTGTCTTGTTACATTATTTTCTTAGTTCATGTTACCCTATGTTAGTTTTTTTGATGTGGAAACTTTATTACGTTAGAGTATATTCGTTGTCAGTATAATTAACCAATGTTGGGATAAATTTTAGTTAAATGTTACTGAGTCAGTGTAAGATTAACGTTTAAAATATGTTAGAGATATGCCTTGAAAAGAAGATTAGGTTACGCTTGCATACCATGTTAGTTTGTTTTTACAGGTGTTTAAGTGTGAAACTTTGTTAATGTTAACAGTTTATTTTTTTGTAAGTTGTGTTAGGTTTGTCTTTTTGCATTATTTTCTTAGCATGTAACGCTATGTTAGTTTTATTGATGTGGAAACGTTATTACGTTAGATTTCGTTGATCAGTATAATTAACCACTGTTGGTGAGAGAAATTTTAGTTAAATGGTAACTTGTGTTACTTTGTAATATTAACGTTAATATGTTAGAGTTAGGCTTGAAAAAGTTAAGATTAGGTTTACGTTTTGCATGCCATGTTAGTTGCTTACTGTTGTTTAAGTGTGGAACTTTGTTTAATGTTAAGGTTTATTCGTGTTTAAGGGTGTGATAGGTTTGTCTTTTGTACATTATTTTCTTAGTTCATTGTAACGATATGTTAGCTTTATTGATGTGGAAAACTTTGTTACGTTAGCATACTTCGCTGCTCTGTATGATATTTAACCAATGTTGTGATAAATTTTAGTTAAATATTACCATGTTAGTGTAAATTAAAATCGTTATATGTGAGAGATATGCTTGACAAAGTAAGAATAGGTTTACGTATTTGCATGCTATGTTAGTTACTTTTACTGGTGTTAAGTGCTGTACTTTGTTAATGTTGTTGACTGCTTATTCCTGCCTAGGTATGGTAGGTTTGTTGTTGTACATTATTTTCTTAGTTCAGTTGATGCTATTGTTAGCTTTATTAATGTGGAAACCCTATTATGTTAGAGTATACTCATTGGTTCTGCTATGATAATTACACACGGTTATGGTAAATTTTCGTTTAAATATTACAGTCTTAATGTAAAATAACAGCGATATGTTAGAAAAGTGTAAGTAGGTTACGTGTTTGTATGCTATATTAGTTACTACTTTTGTTAAGGTGGAACTTTGTTAGCGTTACCAGTTATTTCTGTTTAAGATGTGCTAAAGTTTGTCTTTGTGGGGTTATATTCTGTTCAGATGATGCTAAGTAAGCCATTAATGTGAAAACTTTGTTACGTTAACAATAATATTTGATTTGATGTTTGTATAAGAACTTGATTTATGTGTCATGTTATCCAAAATGATACTCGAAATGTGACTTCGAATCAATAGATCAATAGATCAATAGATCAAAGGATGGACAGGAGGGTGCCGGATGGTGGTTGGATGGTGGGTTTGATTTACTGATTTACTGATTTAGGGTATGTTAAAACGTTAAAATTTTAGTAAAAAATTTTGACCTTAATCAAAATCAATAGATCACAAGATGGTCAGGAGGAGGTTGGATGTGTTTAGATTAGTGATTATTACTGCTTTAGGGTATGTAAACGTTACAATTTTAGTAAAATTTGACCTTAATCAATAGATCCATAGATCACAGATGGTCAGGGAGGGAGGTTGGATAGTGTTTTGATTTAGTGATTTACTGGCTTTAGGGTATTGTAAACGTTACAATTTAGTAAAAATTTGACCTTAATCAATAGATCAATAGATCACAGATGGTCAGGATGGAGGTTGGATAGTGTTTTGATTTAGTGATTTACTGCTTTAGGGTATGTAAAACGTTACAATTTTAGTAAAAATTTGACCTAATCAATAGATCAATAGATCACAGATGGTTAGGAGGGAGGTTGGATAGTGGTTTGATTTAGTGATTTACTGTTAGGGTATGTTAAAACGTTACAAATTTAGTAAAAATTTGACCTAAATCAATTGATCAATAGATCACAGATGGTCAGGAGGGAGGTTGGGATGGTGGTTTGATTTAGTGATTTACTGCTTTAGGGTATTGTAAAACGTTACAATTTTAGTAAAAATTTGACCTTAATCAATAAATCAATAGATGATCGGAGGAAGGTGGATAGTGGTTTTGATTTAGTGATTACTGCTTTAGGGTATGAAAAACGTAAATTTGTAAGTATAAACAAAAAAAGTGTAAGAAATTTTATTTATTTATTTATTTATTTACTTATTTATTTTTTCTTGATGGTTCTGAAACCATTATTTTCGAAATCTACAGATCAAATAACATATATAAGCACACCAACATTGTTGTTATACGACTGTTTATTAACTAGGCACCGCAGTGGCTCCAGCACCGGTGCCGGAGCCAACTCCACAGATTCACATATCAAGTATTTCTAGAAATTCAACTCTGAATCCTCTCACCAAATTTCAGCCAATTTACGAACACTTCGATTTTTAAAGGGGGGTGGGGTCCCCCTTCGGGGACCCTCGGGACGTAACCTCGTCTACAACGAGGTTACCTCCCATCTACACAAAACCCCCCCTTTTCCAAATTTAGCCTGATAACGATAACCCTAACCCATGTAGATATATATCGAACTCGGAACCGGATGCGAAGAAGAAACCACGGTGGAAATAATAACAAAAATAATAATTAATAATAATAAATAATAATAATAATAATAATAATAATAATAATAATAATAATAATAATAATAATAATAATAATAAAAAACTCCAGAGGATGAGTCGGAAGCGGAGCGCTACGGTACGGTGCGGTGCGGGGCGGTGCGATGCGGTGCGGTGCGGTGCAGTGCGATGCTGAAGGACACCCAGAAGGGCTTAAAAAACAACTCAGAAGTGTTTCCTCAGGAAACACTTCTTCGACGTAATAATAATAATAATGTGTTTGTGTATGTGTATGTGCACGCGCGCTCTCGCGCGCTGACGTAATCTCGTCTGCGACGAGATTACGTCATCACGCTCGAGCCTAACTCTCGTTAGGCCTAATTTCGGTCGCTCAGAAGCCGCCACAAGGGCGTAAGCGCAATATCAGCGTTCACCCTCGGGGGCGACCCCCCTCTATATACATCCTACAGACTTGAAATTTACACGGATTCATGCTTATCCCATACATAGATTATATTCCAAGTTTCAGACCGATAGCTCTTATACTTTTTGAGAAAAAGGTGTGGGATACGCGGACGTTCGGTAACTACTTATATGTGAGGGTTTGTTGTTACTTGTGTTAATGTATAGTAGTGAGACTATGGTCTGGAATAAGAGGTATAGATCTAAAGTGCAATGTATTCAGATGGACATTCTTATGGGCGTGTTTGGTGTGAGAAGAATTGATAAAATGAGGAAAGAATGTATTAGAGAGTGCATGTGTGGTGTGAAGAAAGGGGTAGATGAGAGAATCACAGAATACGTTGAGATGGTTTGGTCATGTGGAAAGGATGGATGGTAGTTGGTTGGTTAAGCGGATGTATAGTGATGAGTATGCTGGGAATCGACCGGCTGGGGGAGACCGAGAAAAAAGTGGATTGAGTCAGCAAATGGATTCCTGGATTAGAGAAATCTGAGTTTAGCAGAGGCGAAAAAGAAAGGTGCATAATAGGAGTGAATGCCGGGTGTTTGTGAGGGAGGGATTGGTTGTGGCCCCACTAGGTTAAGGATGACCCTCATTGGCGAGATGTCATTAGTGAGGTCCGTCCGTGATGCTCTAGGGTTGGATTTTCTTACTTGCGACGAGTTATCACTAAAACGGTATAAAGAGGAGTAGGTATAAAGGGGCGGTAAGGCTGAGCTATCTTGTCGACTTTCGTCATATTTATTCTACTACTTTTCTTTTTCAGTGCATGCTACGCACACTTACAACCCAGTCTTTGATCTCGG
>JABUQX010115870.1:25000-30773 GCA_015478945.1 Trachelipus rathkii | reverse complement strand
TATATATATAAAAGCAAAAAATATTAATAAATTTCATATTCTCATTACATAAGATTAATAATTTATCATTGAAATGTGTGATAATATATATAAATTTAAATTAATCGCATCCATTTTACATTCTTTCACAACTTAAATACAAGAGCATTGCATATTCAGAGCATCATTTGCTACTCATATTCCTTTCTGTTCCTTCTCTTTCCTGATGTTTCCCTCTAAGATCTTGCTATATCTTCTCTTTTTCTATCTAATCTATTGTCTATCACGAATGACACCACATATCTCTTCGCTATTATATAGCCTTTAATAATCCACACGCGTTATCAGATATCTAAAGTATGGTAACTACAGGGGGACTTAAGTAGAAATAGAATAACTTTTAAAAGAGACCAGGTATTACTACCAAATCACTAAGCGTCCACGCCTAAACGTGTATCGCGCGCCGTATTATTAATTTATTTACTATATATAACTCACCCAGGAAGATAATAAAATTCATGAACAGTAACGCGGAAATTCTTTTACCTGTCCTATATCTCTTAATGAAACGACACACACTATATATATATAATATATATTATATAATATATATTAATATATAAATATTAGTATTATATATAAATATATAATATTAATATATATAATGATATTAATATAATAATTATAATATATTATAATATTATATATTATATAATAATATATTATATAATATAATAATATCACATCCTGTATAGGGAATTATATTACCGTAGGAAGAAAGGAATATTAATACTTACATTATATATCGATATTTTAATCTATTTTAAGGTTAATATAATGAATGAATGGTTTGTAGTGTGGGTATTATTACTTTCAAAGAGAGAGAGAGTATAGAGAGAGAGAGAGAGAGAGATAGAGAGGAGGAGAGGAGAAGAGAGGAGAGGAGAGAGAGAGATGAGAGCGTAGGAGAATAGAGATGGAGAGATGAGATATAGAGAAGAATAAGAGAGAAGAAGAGAGAGAGAGAGAGAGAGATAGAGAGAGAGTATAATATATACTATAGTAAGAAGATAGTACAGAGATATGAGAAGAGAGAGAAGATGAATATAAAGTAGTTGAAAATAGGAAGTGGATATATGAACTGAATGGTAAGTGGTGTGGGGAACCGTTAAGTAAACATGAGTTTCCAAAATATATGGTATGGTATTGAAAGGTTGGTTAATAAGTTTTTATTTTAGCGTGAGAGAGAGAAAAGATGTAAGTGAATTTGGATGTATTGACTTAATATAAAAATAACGAAAACTTTTGACTATTATATATTTTATTTTCAAGTTTTCAAAATTGAATTATAATTTGTGAGATGCTTAATTTCTTGGATTTAGTTAAGTATTATTTCAACGATAAATATTTAAGTTATGTGAAAAGCAGGTTTTTAAGTATTTATGTTAATATATATTAATAATAATAATTATATAATATATATAATATATATATATTATTTAATAATATATAATAATATATATATAATATTATATATATATATTATATTATATAATATAATAATATATATATAATATATAATATATAATATATTAATATATAATATATATTAAGATATATATATATTATATATATGTATATATTAGAAAACTAAAACTTTAATATGTATTAAAAAATATATATGACCTATAAACACACAAAATTATATAATAATATTATATATTAATATATATTAATATATATATATAATATATATATATATATATAGTGGTCAGATTTTTTTTAATGCTCACTAGTAATGTAGCTAGAAGAACGGGCAGGTTCCTATCACCGTAAAAAAATTTATATAATTTGGTGAATACAGCCGAAAATATTCTAATAAGGATGGGAATTATAACATTTTTTTTTTTTTTTTTTTATTTTTGAAGTCAAATTTTTTTTTTTTAACTAAGGAATACCCTAAGGGTAACGCAAAGGATTGGACAGGAGGTCGGGGTCTCCTCGCTCCCGGATGGACTCGATCGGAGGGGGACTAATCCCCCCCTCGGGGGTCTCCGGAAACCCCCGCTCTTTGGTATTGGGTGTCGCGGGGGGTTCCTCCGACCATCCACTCCGGGGTATGAAACGTCCCCCCCTCTGCCCCCGTCGGCTCGAGCCCTCCTTCTAATTCCGGTGAATAAATTTTGTTTTTTTTCGTGAGAAACAATTTTATGTTTTTTTTAGGGGCGCTCGAGCCGACTGGGGAACAGAGGGGTGGGCGTTCTATTACCCTCGGAGGGGCACTCGCGATCGGAGAGAGACCCTCGCGCGGAACGAGAGTAAAGGTGCATCCCCAAACGACCAAAGAGCGGGGGTTCCGGAGAACAATCCCCGGAGGGGGGAGTGAGTCATAGTGAACCCCCCAGCCACAGTCAGTCAACACGAGGAGAGGCCGAGAGACATGAACCGACTCTTAGCCCAGAAGACATTTGGCGAGATTATGTCTAATCACCCCCGTCCACCGTGAATGAATTACACAATTAAGTATTGATAGACAATGAGAGAAAAAAACATTTTTCCCTTAAATTTAGAAGGGAAAAAAAAAAAAAAAAAAAAAAATAGTGAAATATCATCATTAGAATTTTATACACTGATTCCAAATATATAATTTGTTTTAACCTGTAGGGGTACTTGCCGTACTAGTGTACATACGGATCATGTGAGCATTAGAAAAAATGGTCCATCCATCATATACCCTATATAATACTTTTAGCCTAAGGTGGGTATATACCACTAAAATCACATCAACCAACCTAACACAACCTTAATATCTATACCTAATATACCTCTATCAATTCCACTCCTACTATAATATATATAATAATTATAAAATGACATACTATTTATCTCCTATAATATATATTTAATTTCTATATCAGCCTAATACTGTACTGGATACAAACCTATCATATATAATATATATATAATATATACTATAACTATATATTTTATCCTCTATACCTTTCTATATTAATAATATATAATAAATAGAATAAATGTATATAGATTGGTGAAGCTCTAAAATAAAGGAAATAGATGTATTTTTTAATTTCTAATTTATATTTTTTTTAAAAAGGTTTTTAATTTTTATTGTATTTTATGACACATTAAAAATAATTTTCCTTAATGTTTCATAAATACAGAATGTTAAAATCCAATTCACAGGTTTACCAACTTAAATGAACTTAAATTAATTTTGAGAACCACAGTTACTTAAAGGTCCCAATTATATATATATTATATATATATATATTACTTATATATATTATACTTAGTAATATATATACTTATACATAATCTATATATATAATACTATCATTATATATATATTATATATATATATATATATATATTAATTATGCGGAGTGAGGCAGGGATGTGTTGTGTGTCTCCTTGTTATTTTAATCTTGATTATACGGATGGGAGCGCATGAAAGCATTAGAAGGGGGGTGGGCAGGACGAGCCGAAGAGTGCGTTGATGTATCATTAGATAGCGAACAAGAAATGGACACGACGAACTGAATAATAGCACCCTGCTTAGTCTGACCCATGAGAATCCGAGATCTTGGAATTTATTGGCAATTTGGTGAATGTGAAGAGAGTTTGAGAGGATTGGTAGAGGGGTTTGTTGGCAGGTGTGTAATAGGAGGGGTTTGAAAAAGTAAATCGTAGATAAGCAGTTATTAGGTTTATGGTAGTTGACTGAAGGAGAGACCGAGGGTTGTGGTCAGTGACTTGATGATGAGCAAGCAACTGGAACACCATAGTATCTGAGTTTAACCTATTTTAGCAACATATGTTGGATGAAATGGAAACGGATGATCGCAGAAAAATGTATATAGGAAAGTTTGTGAAATGCTAGGAAGGTGGCTGATTCAATTAAATCCTTGGTGGATGTGAAAGGACTAAGTCTTGAGTGCGCTAGGGTTTTGCATTAGTGTATGTTGTTACCTGTGTTAATGTATAGAAGTGAAAGTATGGTCTGGAATAAGAGGTATAATCTAAGGTACAAAGTGTTTCATGTATGGAAGGTAACAATCTTAGGGTTTGTTAGGTGCGAGAAATAATTGACGAAATGATGAGTGAGAGCAATAGGGAGTTGTGTGGTGTGAAAGAAGGGCGTAAGTGAGAGAATAAACGAGAGTCCATTGAGATGGTTTTCATATGGAAAGCATATATGATAGTCGGTTGGTTAGCGGATGCATAGTGGTGAGTGTTCTGGCAGTGGACCAGTTGGGGACTCTAAGGAAAAGTGGATTGAGTCAGTAAAGCAATGCCTGAAGGAGAGGAATGTGAGTTTGCAGAGGTGAGAAGAAAGGTGCATAACAGGGTGTGAATGGGGGGGGGTTTGTGAGGGGGTATGGTTATGGGCTTTGCCCAGGGGATGAACCCCACCTGACGAGAATACCACAGTGAGGGTCCGTTGCAGTCTCGTGAAGCCTCAGGGTGGATTTTTCTGATTGCGATTATTTCTCACTGGGGATATAAATATGAAAGTAGAGGGGGGAGCTTTCTTTTTGACTTGCGTCACAAGCTAATGATGAGGTTTCGAAAGGAGGGTGTATAGAAATATATAGGCAGGAAAAGAGAATCGATAAAAGTTGCATACGAAGGAAAACAAAGGAGGTAAATGAGCAGTGTGGAAGAAGGATGAATGGTGGACCTAATAGGAAATTGGAAACGGTTCTGGAACGGAAAGTTACCAATTTCTTCCAAAAAGGTTAGGGAAAAGAGAGTAAGGGAAATCTAAATTGAATATTAATATGAATAACTGATAAGATTGATAGCGTAGAGAATGTGTGATGAAAACATTTCGAAAATCTAAATAACATTGAGCAGTGATCGAAAAGCGGTTATATATATATATATATATATATATATATACAATATATAACTTATACTATTACTATATATATATATTAACTATATATATATATATATATATATATTATTCATATTATATATATTACCTCAATTATATCATATATACTTCTCAACTAACCTATATTGCACGCTACCCTTATATAAAAATATAGTAATTGTCTCATTATATATTAATATATATATATATATATATATATATTGTAATAAATATATATATACTAAGAATATATATAGTATATATATATTATATATAGTATATATATAGAATATCACACTATATATATATTAATAATATAATATCACTATTATTATTCACTTATATATATATATATACAGACTATATATATACTACTATAATTATATTATATAAGTCCTATATACTATATATCTATACTATATAGGGAAAATTGCAGTTTTAAATCACCTTTCGAATCACAAAAAAAAGTTCTATGTTCAAAAAAATTTCTAAGTTCAAAAAAAGTTCCCTGTTATTAAATTTTTTTTAAGAAAAATTCTTTAGTGACAAGCTCTGGAATTATGCCAGAAGCTTGACACTAAACATTTCTTAAAAAACTTAACTTTACTTAACTTTTCTGAACTTAGAAATGTTTTTGAACTTAGAAAATTTTGGTCTCAAAATGTGTGGAAACTGCTAAAATAATATGCCTATATAATATATAATACTAATATATATAATAATACTATATAAAATATATATAAATAATACTACAATTATATAATAATAAACTATATATATATAATATATATATAATATACATATATAGTTAATATATTATATATATATATAAATATACTACTGTATATATAATATACAACTGTATATATATTATGTTACTTATATATATTTTTA
>JABUQX010115870.1:0-20000 GCA_015478945.1 Trachelipus rathkii | reverse complement strand
ATACAGCTGCAGGAGGTTCATTGAGGGAGCCGTGTGAGTGATAATGCAATAATGTATCCAGACTTCTTTAGCGGAAACATAATTTTTGGCGGAGCCTAACAAGGCCGGTACATTATAGGACATAGAACAACACTAGAATAGAGACTCACTAAACGGGCAAAACTTAAGCATCTGCCTCGGGAAACACCTACATTTAATCCAGTCGGCGATTATGGAACGTAATTTAGCTGTTTACAGGATTCGATCAGAGTTATCGAGGTATCTCTACTAAACCTCCGATCATAAACGATTCAATAAATTTATTTAATATCGATGATAATAGTCTAAACATAGGTATTAATGTTAAAAATGCAATATTGACAAACAGTTATAATTGGAATTTTCGTAGAATAATGTGGATATTATCTATCATGGTCCTAATAGGGAGTGCAATTTCTTATAAACGGGTCGGTACTAAGAGTTGCACGTGTTATAAGATGGACGGTATCCCTAACCTCACCGCTGGTTGGTTATCCACAATCTTCGAGCATCTACCCTCTTGAGCTCAACGTGAGTTGTCGTTGTCAGAGAGCGCACCACTGCGATCTGCAATGTGGCCTTGAGAGTGTGCTCTATGGGCCAAATAAGCAATCACGAGATCAAGATTATCACACAAAAAGCCCAGTAATGAATGATTCCCCGACCCACCATAAGCAAAAACCATAAATAGCACGTAAGTTGTATACAAACAGTTTGACAATAATTTGGAACAAAGGGCCAGTTGCAGACAGTTTCATACACCTCAAAACCCAATTGAACATTGTGGGACTATGTTTGAACTAAACAGAGCGGCTTCCGGCCAACCTTTAAGTCCTGTAAGCTTGCAAACCAACCGAGGCTTCAGAACCCCTCCAGCCGCTGGTGCAGGCGTGTTTGATTGTTTCTGTCCTACTCACTAAGGGATCACACTTTTTTCTCCACTCTGTGTATGCTGCTAACATTCGGCTATAGCTACCCAGCATTGCGAAAATTCATTGAGAGGCGAGTGGGCCACGACAGTGATGACCAACCAGTCGATCCTTATTGCAGGAGGAGTGGCAATACATACCACCGATTAGATGAACGTCACACCTCCATATGTCTCATCTTCACACGCAAACACCCTCGAATCCGCAATAACATCTCCACTATGTTTGTGTAGAGAAGCCTCTCATCTAAGTCACATACGAGAAGAACACAATTAGGAGACAGAGAATGAAAGTCTCTCAACCAGGGAGAAACGCTCTTAGTGGACCTACTTAATAGAATCATTTACACCTATAATATTAATAATTAGTTATATCCATTAAATTTACATAATAATTAGATAAGATTTATTGTTATTTTCTAGGTCTTTTCTGTATACGACAGGTTTTCTCAAAACTCGCGGTTGAGCTTTAATTTGACTAGTAGATGATATATTATAAATTAATATATATTATATATATTAATATATATAATATATATATAATATATAAATATATATATAATAATATATTAATTAATATATAAATATATATATATATATATTATTGCCTCACCAATAACAGGTTGTCAGCTTCACCCCAGAAATTCTCCATCACACTATTTACCCTATCACTGATAAAGGAGAAAATTCATTAACAAAAAACCAACAGTATTCAGCCTAACAAACAATATAACCATTATACAAATTAAAATAAGCTACCAATACAGCTTTTCCTAGCTCATCACTAATACGATATAAACTATTACAAAAAATGTACTTTTATACTTATCGAATTATGAAAAAATTTCTGAGAAAGATATATAATCAAAAATTGAAAGGATGTTAATTTGTTTAAAAAGCCACACAACCTTTCTACGTAACAACAAACAATAATCTTATTATAGATATCTTACATTAATTATCTGATTTATAAACATCTACACTAAACTAACTGTTCAAAGACAGAGTCTTACTTATATATAGTGGATAAATTCATATTTTAAAAAGGGGAGGTATAGGCACGGAGGAATCACTATATATATATATATACTACCGAGCTACGACACCATTCAATAATAAACCAAAGGGCGGTGGGGTTCCGGTTAAGACCCTCCCCTAGGAGAATAGGGAAAGTCCACCATGATTACTAGTTTTCCACCCTGTACGAAAGGCCGAGATACCTATAATTATAACTCCTACCACTTTGCGGTATTAATTCTAATAGGTATTTAATTAATAAATTAAGACCATTGTACAAAAAAAAATATATATATAATGAGACAGTTTGAAAGTTTTCCCCCCATCATATTGTAGAAGGAAGGAAAGTTAAAACAATATTTTTTTCAAATATCACGATGTCCGTCTCCATGACGTAAAACTAGAGAAAAGAATTAAAGATGTGTTTCATTCGAGGAGTGACGCAGATATGCATACTCGAGCAAAATATATTTAAATATATAATAATAACAATAAAAAAAAATATCGAACCCAAAGCCTATTATGAGAAAATATAACTCCACGGAGTCGTAAACAATAACACATTGTACCCTATATATATAAGCAAGCTGGCGCAATATGAGGAGTTTTGGCCTAGCCTAGCCTATGGATTGCTGGACATTTATTTTTCAACGCCGTCAGATAACTTAGCTCGCAGATTCTAAATCCCTTTCTCGTAGACAGTTTTATCACAGTTTAAATCGCAGAATTCAAGCGGACTGTATATTAGGCAAACATAAATTCTCAATAATAACTTCTCTTTTTAATTCTTATTATAAAAAATTTAATCGAATATTAAGTTAGTATTTCCTATCAATCAATTATAATATATAAAATTTTTATTTATATAATGTTCCTTTATATGCCATCACTTAAAGTTCCCATAATATTACTAAATAAATATTATAAGCTTAAATTATTCGTGTAAAGAATCCACTAATTATTACTTAATTATATCAAAGGCATGAAATTACCCACTATCAATAACGCTTTCTAATTCAACTTATAATATATATATATATATATATATTTATATATTATATATATAAGTATAACTATGATTTCTAAAGAGTTTTTATTGTATTTCTCACTAGTTATACAGAACTTTCTGTGCAAAACTTATCTCTGGAAATTTTATTTATATTTATTGAGTAAAATCTTTTTAGGTATCGTACTAGAGTACAAAATTATATGCGTAACAACATTAATTTCAATATCACCGAGTCAAATTTTTCCTTTGATATGATTCAAATATTTTCCCAAGACAGAACAAATTAACACAAATCAAAAATGATATTTAGTTAGTCTACATATTAAAAGATAAGTAATAACTTTTATAATGTTCTCAACTTCATAAAAGCTTGGAAGTAAGTTAAACCAGAGACCTACTAATCACAGTGTAACCTAGGAATTGTATTGGGACTTCTGTCTAACACTGGTATTGTCCTGCAATTTGGGTAAAGTCAAACTCTAGTAAGAATCGTGCACGGGACCCTCTATGTACAACATCCTATGCAAAGAGAAAATTAGAGGCTGGGTATATGGAATTGCTTATTGAAGGAGTTTGCTACACTCATATAAAGGTTTCATAGACGCTTACTAGACACTAAAAGAAGTGCCAAGTAGACAGATGTCGCCTCATGATATCACAGTATACTATTAATATATAATATATAATATTATATTATATATATATATATATATAATATATATAATATTAATAATAATTAATTTATATATATATTATATATATAATACTATATATTAATATATTAATTATATATATATTATATTATATATTATAATTTATATATATATATATATATATATATATATATAATATATATATATAATAATATATATAATTAATATATAATATATATATATAATATATATATATAATATATATATATATACTCTAGTAATATATATAATTATATATATTATAATAATATATATATATAACCTATATATATATTATACTATATTATAATATATTATATATATTAATATATATATATATATATATATAATGATATTATATATACATATATATATATATATATTATATATATATATATATAGTTAAATAATATATATATATTATATAAAATAATATATATATATTATATATATATATATATTAATATAAAATATAATTAATATAATATATTAATTTATTTTATAATTAAATATATATATTATATCTATATATATATATATATATATATATATATATATGATCCACATATATATGTAACTATCAGATTTGTGTCTTATATAAACATATCTGGAAGTACATAAATACAGTTATGATTAGTATCTGAATATGTATCAAATTTTGACTCCTAACATGAATGCGGTTAAGTGATATTTATCTATTATCTGCAGTAAGCGGATGTTGAAAAGCGAGATGTATCAGTATATATTTTTACAATACATCTGCGGATTGCCTAATTAATACACATAATAATGAGATTAAATATTTAAACAAAAAAACAAACACTTTTATTGAAGTTAATAATATGAATCCACAATGCGAGCACTAGAGTAAGTACACTGCTAATCGAGTGTTAGTTTCACCTATATATAAAACATATCTGGAAGTACATAAATTTCGAGATAGTTCAAGTAACATCATTATATTTGCCACGTCATTCCTCATTGTTAACCGACTTTAAAATCAGTGTAAGTGAGTCTTTCAGGGTTATTTCATTTATGTGTGTTTGAAGAGCAGATCGTTGTTGAATTTAATTAATTTTCTAGCAGGCTGGTATGATTGTTACATCTTGAAACCCTTGCCTGCAATTTATCAGCGATTGTGCGAAACAGGCACTGCGAGAATATATCATGCTGAATCATTCTTTATATAGAATTAGAACAGGAAAACCGAGGAATTTTTTATTGTGGGGGGAGTGGGCAGTAAAGCACCGGATCAAAAAAAAATATTATTATTATTTTCTTTTAAAATTAAATGATTTAAGCAGACAAAATTATAGCCGTAACAACACAATTCTAAAATAATGGAGCAGGAGCTTAGCTTGATTCGGATATTTTAAAATAATATTATTTTAAAATATTTAGGACCATTATAATAGTGGTGGTTCTTTGTTAGAACCATTATAATGGTTCTGGAGCCGGAGTTAGACCGGTAAAAAAATATATGAATTGTTCCTCAGCCCTGTCCTGCAGAAACACCGTATTTTCCAAAACCATTGTAGGCATCAAGAATATGTCCCGTACGAATTGTGTCTTCTTCTGCGCGACAGGAAAAAATATTAGTATCACTTGAAGATCAAGGGAATGTTTTTCATTCATCAGTGGTTACAAATGAGCATCGACTAAGTAATATTATATGATTCGATATAATGATAATATATTTTTCGTCAATTTAATTCATAGATAAGGTGACCTTTGGTTGAGAATTAGGCATGACAATTATATTGTGAAAACAGTCAAACATGGGTATAGGGAGAAATCCACAATGAATTTTATAAGTTTAGCATCAAGAACAATTGTAATTTAATGTGTGAACATGTATTACTGGAGAATACTCTATCGGTTCATTCGTTTTTCCACAACTGCTCTCTGGCAAATTCTATTAACAGTTTCCAAGTTACATTATTCCCATTATTTTCGAAGATTTATCAGTGGTCACGCGAAGAGAGCATTTCAGCATAGTCGTTCGGCAGTAGTTGCGAGCAGTATGTGGAAATAGTAGCTACTACGGCAGATGGATTGGTAAGGGAAGTTCAGTGTTATTACCTTCTTGTCCCCCGTCCCCCCCAATCTCAGCTTCTTAAATTTTTATTTGTTAAGTATCTTTAAACTCTTGTTGGGCCAAACGTATGACCACATACTCCTCAATCTGCTAACCCCAGTGACCACCCATTTATAAAAAGAAGTTTATGAAGAAGTTTAAGAGGTTGAATATTATTTTAACCTCTTTAAATGGAAGTTGTTTCAAAAACAGAACTTTTCGCTGAATTTTCACAGTTAATATTATTATGTTTTTAGCATATTATATACTCGCCGCAAATAAACAAAGCGTTCTCTCAGAAGAATAAGCTGTAAGAGTAAGATAGACAACGCCCAGAATAAGTTGAGTCTGTTTAGCATATTTTCCTTCATTTACCTTCTGCCAATTTGAGGGGATCAGATTTGATCAGTACTTTTTTTTTATCATTGGAATACAAACCAATAAATTTATCACATTTCGATTTCAATTATCATCGTCACTGTTAATGGCAAGAGAAAATTTAACGATTTATGTACTGATCATGTGTAATTTCTTATGTAGGCTTTGAAAACAGTTGAACCATATAGTGCCATGACGAAAGATAAGCAAAAAACTTGAATTTTTACCGTGGTTGTCAGTGAGGTTACTACCTTGAAAATATAGCTAGATTTATAGCGTAAAATTTAATATCCAGTTCACTCCCAGTTGTTTCTTTCATTTTGTAACATATTTGCATTAGAAGCTTCATAACACCTTTGTTTGAATGTGTAAGCGAGTAATTTCGGAAGAGGATATGTGGGTGAGTGTGGATGTAGAACGGAGGAGCGGACTGAGGATAATATAGCGAGTAATTTCGGTACTGGAATAACATTTTCATTTAAAGTGTTGACAGAAGGAAGGGAATAAGGGTATGGAACTTAGTGCGATGATGTAGATAAAATGTATTTCATCCATGGAGTGAGGAGTTTTAGAACTTCAATATAGTTGGGCGACAATTTGGAGTGATTAGCGTAACCATAAGGACCAGAATTTTGGAATTTAAAAGAATTTTGCACTTTGTAGCTATTGTTAGGGATCTGCTAGGAGCGGGATTGGAAAGTGAAGTACATCACTCTATAGTTCAAGTATTATTTAAAATATTGATCCTGCCTCGCTTCCGAAATGTAAGACACAATTTATTTTTTAGGTATTTTAGGATTGAACGAAAATATATATAATATAAGCCTACATTGGATACTCAAGTACAATTCAGGAACGAAAAGTGTCAAAGTTAGTCTAGAGAATTTATATATCTGAATCAATGATTAAAGTTGGGGTGGAGAGTATAATATATAGTATAAAGTATATACCTATTGAATTTTAAACCGAGAAGGTCAATAATTGATCCCATTTATATAAAGGTAAGGGGTATAAGGGTAACTAAGGTAAGATATTGGTAATTAAATTATAATAAGAGATGAGGGAATTCTTTGTGATTTCGGCTCACAACACACCTAAATATGTGTAGTATCAAGGTTCGTAAGTTGAGATCTAAAGTCATCAGTGAAATACTATTAGTTGAGTAAATCAGAATGAAAAATAGTTTAAATCTCCCAAAACAATATGATTTAAATTCTCTTTGCAGAGCATACTTATGGTTCGCTTGAAAAGGAAATAGGTTATAGGTACCAAAATTATTTATGTCCCTAATTAAATACAGTAAAGTAAAATGACCATATATCCTAGTAATAGGTTTCTTATACGAGGCATATCCGCATATTAATTGATTCATATATTACATTGCATGTTATTTTAATATTCAATTCTGTTTAGATATTTTCCATTTTACTGCTTCCTGTATATCGATATAAAAGCAAATTCATTAATAATCACAAATAAATTAAGTAAATAAGTTAATTAATAATATAAAAATCAATAATATAATAATATTCACAAACAATATAAAAAAGAGAAATATAAAAATAAAATAATAATTAAGATAATTTAATATAAACATATAATTATAACAGCTATTAATATTTTATATACATAATTAACAGTATATTATAATTAAGAGATATAGAAATTAATAATTATAAATTGATTAATATTAAATTAAATCTATATTAATTAAACTTAATAAATAATAATTATATAATATTATAATCTATTGTATAGGTATAATCATAAGGATATTAGTGCACCAGCACTATCTTTTTAGAAGAGAGTCCCACAAACATATATATTAAAAACTACAATAGCTACAGGGAGAAAGTGAATAAAATTTGTTGGAATTCAACTAGGCAAACATTTAGTGCGGAAAATGTAAAGACACAAAAAAATAATAATAAGAGATAAAACAAAAAAAACAAAAAAAAAATACAATATAGACAACAATATCTTAATTTTAAGAATTGGAGCGGAGAGGACCCTTCAAGAGCCGGCGGGAGGACATATAGTATTATATATAATATTAAATATTAATATATATAATATTAATATATATTTATAATATATATATAATAATATATTAATTAATTAATATATATATATATATATATATATATATATATATATATTATATTAATCGCCCTTAAATATATATATATATATAATTATATTATAATATATTTAATAATTATATTTATTTTGTATAAAGCATATTCCATTTAGAAGGTCTGTATTGTATATGAACCATAGGTTTCAAGCGTGAGATAACACAGGGGGGGACGGTCCATATCCTACCCGTAGGGGAGGGGACGGAGGAACCCCCGCGACACCAAATACCAAAGAGCGGGGGGTTCCGGAGACCCCTCCCCGGAGGGGGGGAATTTAGTCCCTACCCCCGTAGTTACCCGGAAGGCTCGAGAGACCCCGACTCCCTGCCAATAGGTGCGGTATACCCTTGGGGTAATCTTTAGTTAAAAAAAAAAAAAAAAATTTAATAGATAGTCTATTTGTTTACAACACGAGATAAGGCTTGTGTACAAATAAAAGGTCCTCAAATAGCCTTCTACGTCATATTGCTATAATTATTAACAATAATTCTTTTATTATTTTTTTTTTTACATTTTCCCTACTGATAAAAATTTTACCAGGATTCCCCAAAAATGTATTCCCTTTTCTCTGTAGGGAAACAGTTTTGAGATTTTTTTTTTTTTTCTTCTTTTTTTTTTTTTTTTTTTTTTTTAACATTTACCGCACTAAATTTTACGCAGCATTCCAGCAATGTATTCCTTTTCCCGATAGCTGTTGTAGTTTCCTAGAATAGGGCAATGCTCTTTAAAAAAAAAAAAAAAATTTTTAGACAAAGAAAAGCTCATACACAAAACATTGACGTACTTGTCAAACAATAGTGTATTTTTTGAAAATTTCATATATATTTTCATTTTGTCAACTACTTTCATTTGTAACACTGATATTAGGACTATTAGGAAAATAATTTTTAGACATTAAATTCTTTATATTTAAATGATTTTTTTCAATAATCCATTGAAATTAATAATTTTATACTTTTTTCTAAACTTCACGGAAAAAATATAAAAAAATTTAATAAATTTAAATTGAATTTTAAAAGGAATAAAAGAAGGCGTGATGACAGTTTCTTTGCTGCATAATAAATCGGAATACCGCAACCTTTACATCTATTCTTTTTTGTTGTGGTTGGCGAAATCATAAAGTACCTAATATATATATATATACCACCATGAGATTTTTAATGAATAAATATATTAAAAAAGTTACATGTCATCAATTATAAAAAAATATAATAGATAAGATAAGTGAATAAACGTAAAAAATTGTCTGACTATCACTCTTTATAGGATAAAAAAAAAGTTTACATAGTCCCTATATATCAAAGTAAGTTGATTAAAAATCCACCATATGACATTATTTCAATATTTATAGATCGATTACCAGGTTAGTGATATTCTTACATATTCAGGCCCTCTAAGTCATATAGTTATATGATATAGTTTTTATGTTAGGATATCACAGTAAGTAAAAATCTAATGTATGAGTAAATTTAATCAATAATATCTTATCATAACCTGATAACTAAGGAATATGGCCTCACTTAAAACTGAGCACGAAGGCCTACACTAAAATTTTTATTTATATTAAATGTTATAAAGCTCAGAACATAAAATTTTTTATACATTTTCCAGAAGGCTGTAAACTAATTTTTATCACTAAATGAGACTGACTGTATATTTCGCTTTCATACATATGATATCATTCATTATTAATATTATTTTTATATTAAATGAGAATATATATATATATTACATAGATTTTCAAAAAAATAAAATAAGTTATTTTTATGTTATTTTATATATCTTTTTTATAATAACAAATTATCTCTAATTTAGCGATTTATTTTATTATTATATTATTATATTATTAAATAATACATATATATATATATAACAAAAATCATAAAAAAATAAAAATCAGTTCAATAAATAGTTCTTTAAAATTTTGCAGTCAATTTACATCCTAAGGCGAGAGCGACAATTATACCGAGCGTTATTCGCAACTTCGTATATCTTATTAATTTGTGAATAAATTTATTTAGAGTTATAACACACTAGAATGAATTCGTCATTCATAAAAACGGGAGTGGTGATGAACGGTAACCTCTGGGTAACAATTTACCATCACATATTAAATGTATAGTATAATCCCTAAAACGTATATTCACGTTTTATTATTTTATATTGAGAAAGCTGAGGAATCATTTTATATCACTACTATAGTATAAACAAGACTATAGGAATATAATTCAGAATCTAAAATAGAACGAAAATATCATGATAACACATTACGTAATACCTAATATATGGTACCACATATTATCATAGCATAAACATTTTATATGAATTTGGTGATTTATATGATATATACGGCTAAAATAAATTTATATGTAATTAAATATTAATAATTACTTATACATATATATAAATAAACTTTAATTAATAGTAAAAACTCATAATAATGAGTAACTGCAATAATGAACCAAAATAAAGTCATTGAAACAAATTTGATTGCTGATTATATGTCAAAATAAACGCTAATTATGTTTACAAGTGAACCGAGAGTTCAGTTTATCTAACAAAGGGAGAAGAATATTTTAGTATGAATTTACTTCACAAATCTTACACTCTTGTCTTTAATTTATCATTTAACTGCATATGTTCTGAAAGAATCTTTATAAAAATTTTTCCTCCCAATGTTCGATTAACCATCCCTACCTAATACTCCTTCACAGCTTTTTCATATCTGTTTATATTTGTAAAGTTGGGCCAGTATGCTTAATCACCAACCAGCCAGTTTCTTGGAATTAACCTTAGGATTAATACTTAGAATTTCCATCTTCAAATTTCAATAATGTATAATAATTTATTATATACAAAATTTTTATTAATGTCTTTCTCATTTACATAAATATTATATATAACTGCAATATATTTAGTCTATTACAACTACTATACTTATAAATATACTGTATACATAATATATTATATACATATATAAATATTTTTTATTTCTCACAATGTATGAGAGGAAAAACTAAATTAATTTACTCGAATTTATTTATCCCAACTGATATTTATAACGCACATGCGTAAAAATGCAGAATATATACTTTCTTCATTTTTACTCAAATAATAATGAATAAACTATTTCACTTTTAGAATAGTTATCGATGTAAACCTATTTTTATTTCTTATTTTTTTTGGTTCAAAATACTTAAAGATGCTGACAAATATTAGAAATAAAAATTGTCAATTTTTACGAGTTTCATCATTTTTTCTCTAATAATAAGTAATAGACTCTATTACTTTTACAATAGTTATCGATATAAACCTATTTTTTCTTTTTTGTTACAAAATACTATAAAATACTGACAAATATTAGAAATAAAAGTTGTAAATTTTTATATTCGAGTTTCTTCATTTTTACTCATGTAATAATGAGTAAATTATATTATTTTACTTTAAAAAGTTATTGATATAAACCTATTTTAATTTCCTATTTTTTTGGTTCAAAAATACTTTAAGATACTGACAAATATTAGAAATAAAAATTGTAAATTTTTATATACGAGTTTCTTCATTTTTACTCAAATAATAATGAATAAACTATTTTGCTTTTAAAATAGCTATCGATATAAAAATATTTTTATTTCCTATTTTTTGGTTCAAAATACTTTAAGACACTGACAAATATTAAAAATAAAAATTGTCAATTTTATATTCGAGTTTCTTCATTTTTACTCAAATAATAATGAATAAACTATTTTACTTTTAAAATAGTTATCGATATAAACCTATATATATAAAATATATATATATATTTACTATAAATAATTATCTATTAAATAATAATATATAATTAAATTTTTTAATTTAACTATAAAATTTAATATATAATATAATTATATAACATATAATAGTAATATCTATACTTTATATATAATTATTATATATAAGGAGACTCCTTTACATGCTACCTAGCAAGACATATCAGACTACGTGTCAATTAACAATCAAAAACGGTTAAAATATGTACAAAAATAAATAATATAAAGAAAAATTATTAATAAAATTATTTATAATAAAATATATAATACCAGTGGAAAATTTTATTTATAAAATGTCCACACCAACTTAATAATAAAAATTCTTTATATTTTCAAACCGATAAAATATAATATATTACAATAACAGTGGAGTTTGAGCCAGAATTTCAGATACACTCAGATCCCGACTCGGATATCCACAACTTTGTTTTGAGAATTTACCAAAACTATTCTTAGGATGTTCAACAATTTTTTCAATACAATAAGTTCTTTATATGATAAGTTGCTAGTCACATTCTGGATTACACATTCTAGAACATATCTCCAGCCCTTATTGGATATATGGGATTATCTTATGGTAATTATATTTCTAAGCACATAATTTTAAGTAAATAACAAAAATATCTACCCGGGTAAATGTGTGTCGAAAACATTTGGAACTGAGTATGGAATATGCCTGAGCACATGCTAAAATGTGCTTATGTGGGTTATGGCATTTTGTATTTCTAGCTCTATAGTATATTATTTATGATTTTCCCCATATCACTCTTGAGTGTAAATTAAGTCTACCCACCCTAGGGTTAGAAGGGTAAGTATATATAATATTATATACTATATATACATCACACATTATATTTGCGTGTATGCGGTTCGTGACGTAAGGAGTTTATTAGGACTTAAGGGCTCTAAGATTTAGTAGATATAACAATATAGCCGCATAGAGATTCTATAGTGAGGAGTTATGGAGTAAGTAATAATTAATATACTATATATACTACTATACTATAATATATACTATATACTATTAATATAATATTATATATATAATAATTAATATAATATATGATATATTATATATATATACAATATTACAATCCCTTCTCTAATTATAAATAATCTTATGATATTAATATATTTAATATAATTAAGTATATAATATTAATATATATATAATATATATAATATAATATAATATATATAGTATATATATATTAATAATATAAATATATATATAATAATATATAATAACTATATATATTAATATATATATAATATAATATATATATTAATTTATATTATATATATATATATATCATATAATATATATATTATTAATTATAATATATATATATATTTATATATATATATATAATTGATATATAATATAAATAGTATAATATAATATATATATATATATATAATATATATAATATATTAATATATATAATATATAATAATATATATATATATATATATATTTTATATATAATAATATATATATATATTATAATATATATATTATATATATTAATTAATATATATTAATATATTAATTAATATATATATAATATATATATTATATATATAATCTATATATAAATATATTAATATATATATAAATATATTAATATATATATATTATTTATTAATAATATATATAATATATAATATAATATATATATTATAATATATATATATTATATATAATAATTAATATATATATATATATAAACTTATATATATATAAATATTAGTCATAAAATAAATAGAGTATTAATCATTGATTAGTACTATATATAGTATATATATTAAGGCTAGTAGCATAATTCATATAGTATATAATTACATAGTGTGAGAGCCTAATAATAACGACAAATAATAGAACTTATTAATATATATATACGACATTTTTCTATTAATATAGATAATATCTATTGTTCTCACCTTGGCACTTTTTAATAAAAAGTTTGAAATACAATTAATTTTCCTTTACTATAATATAGTTTCAAAGACATACATTATACCTATCTCATCGATATATCTATTATAATATATAATAAAATATTTATAAGAAAGAGATATCAATGGCATCGATAGGATTGAAAGCTGAGGTAAGAAGAGAACTATAATAGAGAGAGAGAGCTAGAGATGAGAAAAGAGAAGGAGTAGAAGATAAGAGAGAAGAGAGAGAGAGAGTAAGTAAGTAATAAAAATGAAAGTAAAAAAATTTTATTTGTAGCCGATTTGCTTTACAATGGCCGCAAACATAAACATTAACCTTATGCGTTGTAATATTAGTTGTCTATTTGATTCCTATTTTAATTTAAAACTTTACTAAAATAACTAATAAATCAAGGTATGTATTTCATTTAATTTTTTGATTATAGTATTTTTTTCTTATTTTTTATATTTTTAATATATTAATTCTTTAAAACTTTTAAATTATTAAACTTTTCATTTTCAATTTTCATTTTATAACTGAAAATTTTGTCCAAACATTGTAAAATTTCCAACTTTTGTTACATACTATATATTAGTATATAATATAATAATATATATAATAATATAAATATTATTAATAATTATATATATATATATATAGATATATAATAATGTTTATAATATAATATATTAATGTGAAAATATTCATAATATCATATATATACTAAGTATATATATATTATAATATTGATGTCTAGAGTTTTAACAAGTTAATATTTAGAGACAGATATATAATATTATTAATCAATGAATATTGTACCATCTTATATATGTATAATATATATAGATATATATATATATTAGATATATAATATACATTTATTAGATATATATATATATATTGAGTATAGACGTATGAATTGGTGGTGATATTGATATTATTAATCAATGAATATTATACCATCTTACATTGCTGTAGAGATGCAGTAAATATATATATCGGCATAAATAAATAGATAAATATATATATAAATATATATTTAATCTTTAATAACTGAAAAAGTGCAGATGTAATTAAGTATATATAATATTAATATAATAGTAATAATAATAATATATATATTTCTTAATATATATTAATATAATATTATATATATCTTCATATGCTGTAGAGAGGCAGTAAATTTTTACTAGCTCCAACTCTTATCATTTTAAAATATTTTCACTCAATTACATTTTAAAAAACGTTTTATAATAAAAAAAATGATTTTTGCTCCAGATGACTCCACCCTTGGGTCCGTCGTCTTTCTCCTTACAAAAAAAATCAATCTTTTGAAAAATAAATTTTAATGACACCAGTCACCCCCTAACCTTTCACAATGTATTAGATTTTAACTTCTGTTTCTCAGCATAAATTACTCCTCATTTTATAATCATTGTTCATGAATAAGCAAGAGTCTAGCCTAATAATAATGTATCTTGTAATAAATTTATATTTATCCTAGTTCAAATGTTAAAAAAAAATTAAATTAAATTATAAAATTTTTCAACAAACTAGGCAAATAAAAATTTAAAACTCAATCTATTTTACCTACCATCCAGCAAAATGTATTCACCAACCAACTGACTCTTGGTATATCTGCCTATTATGCAGATTACACTGGTCAACAATATTTCTCTGGCATAAGGTTTTCCAACGGTTTTAAGGTAATTCTGGGGTTCTGATTCCAAATTTGTCATCGGTTTTTGAGATATCACATATTGGAGTTTCAAGTAAACTATGGCAACAAATCTTAGTGGATACAATTTTTTGAATACCTGAACTGACTTACAGACCAGAATATGGTAAGATACAATATACAATAATAATAATGAAAAATACATTAATGATCCGTAGCACAAAGTTGTGATAGTGAATGCATATAAATGTGAGTGAATGCTTATTACCATTTTAGAATTGACATGAAATTAAGGAAAATACCGGTATGTACAAAAATGTTAACTGACAATAGTGATGTTACATTTGCATAAACGACCTCTTCTTTGACGATCTCCGATGTACAGCTTGTGGAATGTCTCATCGAGGACCAGCAGTAATCTGCCATCATGTTGGTATCCCATCACCCTTGGTAGCATTCTTCCATTACTTTAATGTCTTGATGAAAGCGTTCACCTTGCTCTTCGCTCACATGACCCAAATTCTCAAGAAAATTCGTCCAAATGACATGTAAGTAGTGAACTTTGATGCTTATTCTACTTCCAAGTGCTTGGAAACTCAAGAGCAGCTCCTCCATATCTCTCGGTAGTTGTCCGCTTATCCTGTTCCCAAGCGGAAATTCCCGTACCACATCAGAGGAAATGATCATCCAAGCTCTTAGCCTCTTGCCGCATCATCTGTTGTAACAAAGTTTGGCATCACTGATGAGCTTTTCTTGATTTGAGGGCATCAAAGTATTCTGCCTTTCTTTGTGCTCCTGAGGCACTGCAGACTTGAAAAAGATTGAAAAACAATGATAGCTGATAGCCAGTCCTCCACGTAGATCAAATGATCAAGCAGCTTTGATGGACATTTGCTTCATTAACCAAGTTTTGAAGTGTGCAGTGAGGGAAATTCAAATTTCTTATTCTACTATCAACCAGAGGCTAATTTTTTATGTTCTTGTCACCAGGCGTCAAACTGATTCTTGACGGCCAGGTCTTTGTCACCCAGTGTTTTAATGTAGCCCTACTGTTCCCAGTAGGCACAGAAACGAGGGATATTTGATGTTAAATTAATCATTTCAAACTCCACACAGAATCTAACACTATCCCATTGGGAGAGGGTATGCAAATCTATCTCAAAATTTTCTTGGATGTTGACATACACTTTCCAGTTTGTATGAGTGCCCTATTGGAGATTGAGCTCGCAGTTATATTCTCCTTGTGGTGATTCAGTAGCACATTGTCACACTTCTTTTCTAACGTACTGGTTCAATTACAAAAGCTCTCCGATTCACCTTTGAATCATTGAGAGCAGTCCCAAATTAGTAGAAGAATGCCCTTTCAAATTATCATTACAAGAAAACAAGTTGACATCTGAAGTGGAGTACTTCATCTTAAGCTGGCTCTCGCTGTTACGATGTAAGGCATACCGCTAGTGCCAGGTCCTGAGTATTCCCAGTTCTCTTCCAGCCTGGATGCCAAAACAATTCCAGCAGGACTGGCTTTTGGCAAATTCATTTCTACCAGCATTCATTCAATTCAGAATCTGACTTAAACATTTAGTACATGTAATCAGATTATCTGCAAACAGGATGACTTAGCTATTCGGTTCATAGATCACGATCCTCATACACTTGTAAAAGAAGGTAAACTGAATTTTCAACATCAATCTGCTGATAGCTCAGTAAATACAGGCACAGGTATTTATTTCCTCACAGTATTCAACTGGTCGTCTGGTAGATGGGATATTTGGGTATTGCAATCTGTGTGTTTGTTGTATTATTGAAACCCTTTTCTACAAGGCTAGAAGTAGCAGTCGATCCAAATGGTTGTTGTGTTCATCCCATAACCATTGCGCACACTAAATCTTCAGCACTGTAGCATTCCTTTCCTTAGAATAAATGACTTCGCAACGCTTTCAACACACAGTTTTGCACACTTTGTGAGGAGCCCAATATTTGTCTTGATCTCCCAGTCCTACTTTAAAGTTGACAAAATACACCCTCTTGACAAAGGTATTAATGTGGCGCCTTTGATTCTGCAAAGTAAAGCTCCCACAGATGTAGCAGAAGATATCTGTGTCATTATGTCATCTCTTTCTTTCGGATGTTGTAGCTATTGTTAGCATCACAACCTGCAAATGAAAAATATTACATAAATTGTGATATGTACATAAAATGATTGTAATATGTAATAAATTGTGAAATGTACATAAAATGATATTAATAAACGCACTATTGCCTAAACACAACACCATATTTTATTACTAAAGCACTCACTCACTTGCATTAACTTTATCAGTGCAAAGTGTAATTCCGGTAAAATCCATGAAAATTGGGCGTTTTCCCAATTGCATAGAAAATGGGGATATGATAGAGGGCAAATCTCGAGTATCAGAATTGGAATCAACATCCTCAAATTAGTATAAAACAGATGGAAAATCCATGCCAAGAATTTTTTTTTTTTTTTTTTTTTTGTTAACCATGTGATAATAATATGATATACCAGTAGGTATTTAATATTTAAATCACTGATGCTCCTTATATTTCAACTTAATATTTTATGTAATTTTCATATAAAATAAATCTTCAAACATCTGAGTTTTAAAAACAATGTAATCATTGTGAGACATGGACAGGACATACAAATTCTAAGTACTTTAAGATTTACGATCTCTTAAATATATGATGCAGAACAACATCATTATCTTCTTCCAGTTTCCTGGTGTAATATTTCCTCATTTAGTGGGCAAAATACATCGGCAGAAAATTGACGATGATGATTGAGAAAAATATGAAGATGTAAGCTGATGCCACTGAAATCATCCTAAGAAAGAGATTTCCACATATATATATATATATAATATATAGTTATAATTATATATATATATACTATATTACTATATATATATATTATCAGTATATATATATATATAATATATTATATAACTTATATAATATATATATATATATATATATACTATATATATATTTATAATATAGTATATATATATACTATAATATATATACTATAATTAATATATATATAAGTATATAAGTATATATTATATATATATATATATACTATATATCATATACTATATAATTATTATTATATATACTATATACCTTTATATATATATATATTATATATACTCATTTATAATATATAATATAATGAACTAAATGACTGAGAAAATGAGGGTTGAAGAAGAATAAATTGTATTTAAGCATTTTCATGCGGATTTGCAACAACAGGCGGTCATTGATAGGATTTACATACCGAACCCTTATTGGCAGGCTGCTTAGTAATGGTATGTGTTCTTGGTAGGCTTCTGAATGGACATAAAAGTATGTATGACGATAGGGAAGTCGTGTGTAAGAAAAAAATGGTGTCAAAAGTGACTTGAGCTTGTAATATCTAATAGCAGCACGTGAGGCGACCCGGATGTGTTATGGTCCCTTGGTTATTCAATATTGTATATGGATGGGTTATTGATAAGAATTAGAGATGGGGGTGGCAGAACATGGTGTTAGAATTGATGGAGAATGGAGGTGAGTGGCGGGTGCCCTGAGTGTGCCCTCTCTATTATATGCAGATAGATTTGGGGTTTGTGTGGTGATATTTTGTAATGATAGTTTTGAGATGGATTGGTAGAGAGATTGTGCTAAGGTGTGTAAAAGGTCCAAACCTGTGTGTGATGAAGGTAATATGAGATAAGAGTGATGGTTATGGTGTAAGTGAGGAAAGTCCTCCCATGTGTGTGAAGTTATGTTAAGATGGTGAGCAGCAGCGGAACAAGTGTCTGAGTTTAAATATTTTAAGGATATATATTTGTATGGAAAGGGAACGGATGATGCAGAGTCGTAGTAGGAAAGTTGTGAAAGCAGAAAGGTGGCTGGTGCAAGTCAATCCTTGGTGGATAAAGAGACTAAGTCTTTGAGTGCGCTAGGGTCTTACATGAGGGTATGTTTTTACCTGTGTAATTGTATCGATTTTAAAATTTGATTGAGAATTAGAAAATGATTGAACAATTACTCACAAATCTTTGAAGCTGATGACTTGTTACAATTTTAATTACAAGAAAAAAACAAAAGGAAATCGTCAAAAAATAGTTAACAGAAACCTTGCTCCAACTGAGACGTCTATTGAAGTTCCTTCTTGAATCACGTGTCGTTCTCTTCAAAACTTATTAGATGATGGTATTCTGCTTCGGATGAGAGAATTATATGCTTCACTCCCGGCGTGGGGTAGTTGCTTCACTGACTCAGCTTCTACATCCGACAGCATCT
>JABUQX010115869.1:0-37567 GCA_015478945.1 Trachelipus rathkii | reverse complement strand
ATAGTTTATTGAGTGTTGTAGGGAAAGATATATGCTGGTGTTTGGTCGAAAGAGTGCCACAGAGTGACTGAAGGGACTGATGGTGAAGAACAAGGGTGCGTTTAAGAGTAGTAGAGGATGTTGTGGATCAATCTTTACATTGAAGCAAATGCTAGAGAAAAGGGAGAAGAAGAATAAATTTGTATTTAGGTTTTTATGGATTTGCAACAGGGGTATGATAGCGTTAATAGGGACAGGTGTTATTGATATATAGTGTTGGTGATAGGCTTCTGCATGGAATCAAAAGGTTATGCTATGAGATAGTGGAGGGTGTGTAAGAAAAATAGTGTCAAAAGTGATTTGGTTTTAGTATTAATAGCGGAGTGAGCAGGGTTTGTGTTATTGTCTCCTTGGTTATTCAATTTTGTATATGGATGGCGGTTATGAAAGAATTGAAGGTGCGGCGTGACAGAAATGGTGTTAGAATGTGGGATGAGTGGAGGGTGCCCTACTATTAAATGCGATTATTTTGAGGTCTTTGTGCTGGCGGAATCTGAAAGAGTTTGAAGGATTGGTAAGAGATATTTGGCAGGGTGTGTAAATAAAGGGAGGGGTTTGAAGTAAACATAGATAAGAAGTAAAGTTATGTTGTGAGTGAGGACAGTCCTCAGTGTGAATTATGTTAGATGGTGAGCAGCATGAACCATTTGCGGTGTTTTTAAATATTTAGGGTATAGTTGATGATGAAGCGGAACGATGATGCAGAGCTCTCTAGTAGTGAAAGGTGAATAGGCAAGAAGGCTGGATGCGTGCAATTAAATAACGTTGGTGAATGTAAAGACTAAGTCTTTAGTGCGCTAGGTCTTACATGAGGCGTATGTTGTTACCTGTGTGTATAGCAATGAGAAGACTATGGTCTCGAATAAGAAGTATAGATCTAAAGTTCAATGTGTCAGATGGACAATTCTTAGGGGCGATGCTAGGTGTGAGAAGAATTGATAAAATGAGGAATGAACATTTAGAGGCACTTGTGTGGTGTGAAGAAAGGGGTAAACGAGAGAATTAAATGAAAGTAAGTGGAGATGGTTTGGTCATGTTTGGAAAAGGAGATGAATGATAGTCGGTTTTAAGCAGATGTATAGTGGCGAGTGTGTTGAAAACCGACGGGCTGGAAGACGAGAAAAAGTGGGATTGAGTCAGTAAAACGAATGTCTGAAGGAGAGAAATGTAAGTTTGCAGAGCGAGAAATAAAGGTGCATAATAAGAGAGAAATGGCGGGGTTTTGTGAGGGGGTATGGTTGTGGCTAGGGTTGGGAAAGGAAAAAAACAAGCTTGTTTTTTTCCCAAAAAAACAAGCTTGTTTTTTTCCCAAAAAAACGTGTTTTTTTCATGAAAAAAAACACAGCCTGAAAAAAACAAATGCTAAAAAGTTGTTTTTTCGTTTTTTTCAATTAAGTTGTGGAATTTACATGTTTGGAACAATTATATTATAAATATTAGCAAATATGCCTCTAACTTGGACATTTTTTGGTTCCAATTTCTAAAGTGGAAGCCCCTGAGTTTGTATTCAAATTTTTATGCGGTTTTCCATATTTTAATATTCTGAATTTTGATATTCATAAAATTTTGTTTGTGGCTTCATTATGTTTTCTTACACTGTTCAGTTTTCAGTACATTTTATCATTAATTTCCACTGGCAACAAAGATTGTTGCCGGGCAAAACATTGAAGGTTTCATTTTATTACGGTAACTTGTTGCCCTGATTTCGAATACGACCTCCGTTTTCTTGACTAGTTTTTGAGATACAGGGGTGGTTTCACAAAAAGTAATACATTAATAATAACAATTTATGTTAGGTTGTAACATAATTCAACAAAAAAAAAAACACGAAGATATATATCAAATTGTTAATGAGTAAGTACATAAAAGGCTAATAGGTCAAAACATTCAATTCAGTACAACGAAATCACAATTAATGCATTACAAATCGCTGTCTTTATGATTGTCTTCTGTGTGCAGAATGTGGACAATCACGGTGAAGGCTCCAACAATAGTCTGCCACATGTGTGTATCCATCTTCCTTGTAGTATCTTTCTTCCATCACCTGTATATCTTGATGGAACCTCTCCCCTTTTTCCTCACTATAACATCCTAGATTATTCGGAAAAACCAATCTAAGTGACTATGTAGAAAGTGAACTTTTTTGCTCATATTAGCATTAAAATTTTTGAAGTCTGAAAGCATTTTCTTACGAGTTTTACATAGTTGGCAGATTTATGGTTGCCCAAAAAGTCTGAACAACCAAGACAAAACTTTTCCATGGCAAATGCTTCAATATCAGTCATGGAATTTATTAAATTGTCATCCTTGATGATATTTGGCGAATTTGAGGGCCCCTAAAGATTCCAGCTTTGAGTTTCTTCCATACTCAACCCTGAAAAAAATCTGCAAATTATATTGAAACATTCACCATCTTTGTCTAGGGCCCTAACAAATTGCTTCATCAGTCCTAGTTTGATGAGGAGTGGGATGTTCATTTTCCCCTGTCAACCAGTGGTTCGTTAATGATATTTGATGCCCCTACAGTCATATTTTTCCTAGCAGGCATACAACTTTTTCCCAGTGGTCTTCTTTAGCCCTACTATCCCACAAGCATATGAAAACAAGTGTACTTAATATATCCCTTTGCTGGCCCAAGTAAGATATGACCATTCTTCAAATCAACGCATATTAGACCACTGGGTGTTCATTATAATCTAAGCTTCTGCAATATCATTCTTATATTTTCATATTTCTCTTTCAGTTTTGTTGAGTGACCTATTGCGAATCGATGCATAACTATTTTGCCATTGGTACAAATATAAAAACACATTCAAGCTTCTCGTTGAAGTATCCATCCATAAACAATCGCCAATCCTCTGGTCGGTATTTAGTAACCCCATTTGGAGTAGGGAGTCCAGGAATGTTTCCTACAGTTATACTAGGTCTTCTTCAATGAAATATGGAAGAAGTTATACCTCTCTTGTCCGAAAAAAAGTTATTTTTACATTCGGCCTTGAGACAGTTCTTTCACTTAGTCTAGATGCTAAAGCCTCAGAATCTTGCTTGGAAGGACTTAACTCTCGTACTAAATCATGGATCTCTTCCTGGGAGAACTGTTGCTGCGTAGAATTACTTTCTTCATATTCACTACCACTATCTGCACGTGTGCACCACCAAATCCTGGATATCTTTTTCATCAGAGACAATGTTAGGTCTGGGAGTGTAGTGAAACACTGATGGGGAACATCGTCGGAGTTGTGGTACAGGGTCCCACTTGCTGATTCAAATCCGGATACTCAATTATACGTTTCTTGTAACAGTGATACTTTCACATTACCAAACAAAAATAACAGATCACTGTGGTGATTCTTTTGGCTCCGCCATACCATAGGCACACCACAAATTTTAAACCTTTTCTTCGTCCATTTTTCCATTGACGTAGTTTTCGACACACGTTTACAGACCATATGGGGAGCCTAAGACTTATCTGTGACTCGTAGTTCATTCCAAGTATGTCAGAAATGTTGCCTTCACAAGTTATAATATTTCTCTTGGTCTCCTGGCCAATATTCACCAACAGATGTAGCAGAAGTTACATTGGGTTATTCAAACAGGCTCTTTCTGAAAGTACTCATAGTGTTCTGAAATAGAAAAAAATAAAGTATTTATAAAGGTAAGCCCCTAAAAAGAAATAAAACGATATTACTGCAAAATATGCCTTTAAAAAAGTTATTTGTATAAGAGTAAATCTGGAAACACCCTGTATCTCAAGAACTAGAGCCAATCTTGGAAAACTAATGTCATTTCTGAAATCAGGCACACCCGATATACTATAAATTCGCTAAAATACCCCCCCCCCAGCAAAAAAAAAAAAATTTTTTTTTTGGCAGTTTTATTTTTTTCAGAATTTATAGAATGCCACGTGCAAAAAGTCGTGCGACTGTACTTTTAGGGAAATAAAAGGTAGCAAAGGCCCCTTGCATGAAAATTAACTTTTGTTGTGTAGACGTTGCAAACTAGTATTTATTGCTCAATAACATAGAACTAGGAAATTCTGAAAATTTGCCAACTGAGAGAGGTGATTATGCTAGGCAGCTAAGCTTAAGAGTCCTGTTGCTGCCCCTGCTCCTTCACCACAGTCATTCTCACACGATACTTCATATGACTGTGAGATATCAGACTTTATATCAGTCATATAAAATTAAATGTGACTGTTTCACGCTGAAATAGCCATGTGATAATGAGCTTATAGTAGTCATACTCAGTAGGACTGGGGTCTTGGGAGTGGCGGCGACTAGTGATTAGTTGAAATCAAAAGTTGAATATTCCAAAAAGCCAAATATTATTTAGTCATTCACTCATTCCTCCTCATTTACAATCTTGGTATAATTTTAATTTCATATTTTTATTATTTCATTTGCATCCTTTAAGTCACTTTGAGTTTTGTCTTTCAGACTCATCTATATAAATATAATATACATTAATATTTAAAGTAAATTATAATATGATTATATGATTACAAATGTAAAATACATAGTTAATTAGTAAGTAGAAGCCTACAAACAGCGTCTACAGGTTACAACCTACTGTAAATTGTAATGAAAACAATTGATAAAATTATAAGAGAAAGGTAGTTCGTGCTATTTTATAAAGCATCAAAATGGAATATTTGTTCAATTTCAAGTATCCTTATATTTGAAAATGAAAAATACTCTAAGTGAAATATCAATTAGCCTCTTTTATATTTATAAAAATACATTTGGCGAAAAAAAAAAAACGAAAAAAAAACTTATAAAAAAAAAAACATGAAAAAACATGTTTTTCCTGAAAAAAAAAACATTGATTTGAAAAAAAACGGTTTTTTTCCAACCCTAGTGTGGCCCACCTGGGTTCAAAGGATGAACCCTTACATTGACTTTTTACCATAGTGAGGGTCCGTCGCAGTCCCGTGAAGCTATAGGTGGATTTTTCTGACGGCGACGAGTCCTTACTAATTAATGGAAACAGAGGCTGGCTTTCTTTTCGACTTTTGTCATATTCTTTTTTTTTTTTTTTTTTTATTCTACTGCTTTCTTTCTGATGGCTTGTTACGCACCACACAGTTGGGGGAGAAAAAGTGTAGATGAAGAATATATATAATATATATATATATATAATATATATATATATATTATATATATATAATATATATATATATATATATATATAATATATATATATATATATATATATATATATATAATAATAATAATAATAATAATAATAATAATAATAATAATAATAATAATAATAATAATAATAATAATAATAAGATTATGTGAAATATAATAATTATATGTACTAAAGTACTAAAAAAACTTTATTAAGCACTAAACTTTACTTTATAATTGTATAACTCTTTTAACATATTGTATTTACTGAATTTTAATGCCCCTAAATTACCCCTAAAAAGACTTGATATATATGAAAAAATAATTAATTTTCAAAAAAAAAAAAAAAAAAAAAAACCAAAAATTTTGGCCATTGGTCTTTTTTAAAAAAAAACGTGTTTTTTTAAAAAAAAAACGAATGGTTTTTTTTTAATCCAAACCCTATATATATATATATATATATATATATATATATATATATATATATATATATATATAATATATATATATATATATATATATATATAATATATATATATATATATATATAATTCTGCAAATATTCTGTATTTTATTGAATATATTTAGATATATATAATATATATTAATATATATATATATATATATATATATATATATATATTATTATACCGGTATATATATATATATATTATATATAATATATATATATATATATATATATATTATATATATATATATATAACTATATATATAATATATATATTATATATAATATATATATTACTATATATAGTATAATATATACCGTAAAATGGTCGGCAATTTCAGTACAAAATGGGGTACTCAAAATGCTAAGGTTTATAGAGACTTTATTTTTTATTTTTTTTCAAAATTTTTTTTTTATATGTTAATGTTATCCTTTAGGAGTAGAATTAATATAATTGTATTTGCATATAAAATATAGGATTAATGCTAGAAGCCGATAAATAACATGGACCAAATTGCCCCACAATTTTTTTTTTTTGGGGGGGGGCAATTCGGTCCACTTCAATTTTCACATCCCTAAGAATCCTCATTAAAGTGTTTATTTGATAAACTACGATAAGTCAGTCTTCATTTTTAAACAATGGTATTACAATATTATTTTAAGAAATTGGGTTTGAAAACGTAATAAAATGTTCGAGTTTGCGTTTGTTTTTGTCAAACTGCAAAATCGTAAAAAAAATGCTCGCTGAACGTAAAGAATTTCCTTAATTCTGTAAGGTTGTTATTCTTTTTTATTCTATATTATACAGAATTAAGGAAATTCTTTACGTTTGGTGAGCATTTTTTTATGATTTTGCGCCGTTTGACAAAAACGAACTGTAATGTAATTAATTATGTAAGGTTGCAATTCTTTTTTATTTTACATTACACAGAATTAAGGAAATTCTTTACATTTGGAGAGCGTTTTTTTTACGATTTTGCGCTGTTTGACAAAAACGAACGCAAACTCGAGCGTTTTAGGCATATTACGTTTCGTAAGAACCTATGCAAAAACGAAAATGGCTTAAGGGTCTGGCAACATCATCATCAGAGCATCCCTTTGTATCCTGCCGTGTTACTTTTGCGTAAGTGTGAACCATCTTGCTGAAAAAATTGTACAAATTAATTAGGCCTATGTGAAAAACTTTACCTACCTATCTTGCTGTAAAAGTGTAAAAATTATTTTAAACATTATATTTCGGACATCTTTTTGTAAAAGTATTAAAAAATTTTATTTAATGAAGATTTCAATGTGGACCGAATTGCCACACGCAAATTTTTAAACCTGGACCGAATTGCCCCATGTTAAAATTTTTATAATAAAACATTTTTATCTCTTGCCTGAATCACTCCAATGATTGCATTAAGGTTATGAACTATTTTTAAGTACTATATCTTGGTACCAATAATGTAGTACAATTATTTTGACCTGTATGATTCTTAGCAATAGGCCTAAAATTTACCAGATTTTATAGTGCTCCGGAAAAAAAAAAATCACCAAATAATGGACTTAAATTAAAGGTTTCATAAAAAATTAATACCTAAGACATAAAAATACATTATTTTACATCTTTAAAGATATATTTTACATTGTAAAGGCTATTTTGAGCCACTGGACCGAATTGTCCCATGTGGACCGAATAGCCCCACGTGGACCGAATTACCCCATTTTACGGTATATATATTGAGACGGATTCATCTATGTCTTATTTTCCTACCCCACAGATAAATAACAACTGACGAAGACTCGACAAGAGAGTTGACCTCCTAATTAGAGAGGAAAGAATCATAAGTATTATTCAATATCCATATTATTTGACGGTCTTTGAAGTATTTCGACATCAGGAACATTGCCTTTTTTTCCCTATAAAGGGTACTATAGATTGTTTTTATTGTTTTGTTTAAATAAAATAAAATAATTAATAGCAATAATAAAATAATAATTTTAATATTAGTAAAATAATATAGATTAAAAGTAAATAACAAAATGAAATTATTGAATTTGTGCTGATTCTTTGCAGTTAAAGTAAGAAGTTGAATTGATAAGTAGTTATAAATAGCCAATTAAATCAAATTAAATTAAATAAAGAAAATTGAGTATCTATGAATTCAGATATGTACGATGTTAGAGTAATGGAAAGAGTTTTATTAATTATCTGAATTCTTTAATAAATTTAATAAACTGTAATTTCTGGTGAGATGAAGGAGATTTCTTGACAAGCTTAATTTTATTTTTTATTCTCAGGTCCGGATTGCAGAAGCTTTCCTGGTTTGAAGAGAGCTGTTCCATCCTAAAAGCGGATACTTTCAAGAATCAAGTGAGTCCTCTGAGGGCCCATTTTTACTACTAAAAATAAAAGAAGACAGATAACAGAGATGTCATCTTTACCAAAGGTACTAATAACCTAAACACGTAATTCTTCTGTAGTTAACTAAAAAAAGGAAAAATTTACGATTTGAAGAGTTCATTGTCAACATACTAAAAATCTCATTAAAAAGATAGATTCACTTACATCATTTACAAATAGAAGCTTGCCAATATCAAAGAAATCTTTATTAACTACAAGAATAATAATAATCATCTACGTTTGTACCTACCAGAAATCTACTTTGAGTAGATTCTGCCATTTATTGTGATAGTGCCCAAAGAAACCTTGTAAACCTAGGAAACACCCCAATAGTTTTTGCACATCAAAAACAAAGACTCCCTTATAAACATAAAGTAGAGTTGTACATATAAAAAGATCTCACACATATATTCAATACTTGTACATAAACACGAATATATATAAGAAGTAACAAAGACCAAGCATTTGAAGTTTTTTTTAAAAGTTTAGTTCATCATAGACAAATAGAAGTTAATAAAATCACCACAAATTACTGCTATTACAGATAAAAAGACGTTCATAAATAAAACTGGAAGTTATTAAAAAGATTACTTTGAGTAATTAAAAATAGAATTATAATAAAAATATTAATTATAATATTATAATAATAAAATTATAATAAAAATAGAATTATAAGAATTCACCATAACTTTTTATCTACAAACCCATAAACATTACAAATAATAATTATTGAATCCTGTAAAAAAAATAACAATTAACACTTGCTAAAAATAACACCACTGTTAAAAATAAATACCCTAATTAAAACTTTTGTAATGAAAATAAAATAAAACTTCAGGATATTGAAAGCCAAGTCATTTGTACATATAAAGGATTTTTTTTCTATTTTTATCTATATATGTCATTTTTATTTTTCATTGTTTATTGGATTTATTATACATATTCTTCATACATTTTTTTTGCTTATTGATATAAATATGCGTATGTATACATACACATATTTATATATCTAATTCACTAATTATTTGTTATAATACTCATATTACTTGCATTTTTGGCAAGATATATATATATATATATTTTTTTACCTTTCTTACTATTTATTTAATAAAAAGCCATTAGAGGTGTATTCTTTCTTTATCAAAGCAGCGAGAGAGAGTAAAAGCTTAAAATATTATATTATCTTATTTATATACATATAATATATAGTATATATATATTATATATATATTTTTTTTTTACCTTACCTATTTATTTAATAAAAAGCATTAGAGGTGTTCCTTTCTTATCAAAGCAGCAGAGAGAGAGTAAAAGCTTAAAAGCTGTAAGTCATTGTTGAAATTGGTAAAGTTGTCATAACGATTTGTAACAAAGAGGATTGGTGTAAGTATCCGCCCAAATTGTTGCCGGAAGACTTTGAGAATATTGACAATACTTGGTGTATATTTTTCTTGGCTTTTGGAACAAGTTGATCCAATCTTGTTATTTTGATAGGTAACTTATATCCATTGGAAGTCGTTGTAGTTCAAGCAGACGAGTCTTATTAAGCTAAATTCCTCTAAAGAAGCAGCTGCGAAAAGAATTCACGCTTCCACCAAATCAGAGATCTTCATTAATACCACCACAAATAGAGACTGATCTTCCTCCTTAGTTGAACAACATCCGTTCCAGAGAGGAAGCTTCTCTGAAGACGAGCTCGTCACCGAGATTGTACAGGTGAGGGTTTACTTCAATTGTGGTGGGTATCAAAAACCTACCACATAAAGTGGTAGCAGAGCGTAGTTGTTTTCTTTTAGGAATACGACTGGTTCTGCATCTGAGTGTTGACAAAGTGTCACTCAGCCGCCACTATCGTCTGAACAATCATGACCGACGGGATGAATGAGTTACTGGGTGATGGGAAGACAGAAGATGGGAAAACACCACAAACTGATTCCGTCCCAATTCCACCAAACCAAGATCATGTGCAGTCCAGTGTTGTCAATTCAGATCCGGAAAATCAAAGAGCGACTCAAAGTCCAACGGTCGTTACCGTGGATGCACAGTTCTTCCAATCTGTGTTGCAACAAAACACCAAGCTGATGGAAAAGATGACAGCCTTGATATCTACAATGGAGGTGGATAAGAAGCCAAAGAAGATGATTCCATTAGGAAAGTTCAGATTGGACACAGGTGAAACAATGGTTCAGTTCCTGGATAGATTTGAGCAGTTCTGTGCTGTTCAATACCCTGGATCAACGGGAGGAATGGTAGCCTTACTGGGAAGCCATCTCCAAGGTTCGGCCTTAGAGGCTTATAACATAGTAGCTGCGACATCAGCTGAATATCCATTTGTAAAGTCCCAACTCTTGCAGTGGTTTAGGGAACAACTGAAGAAAAAGACCAATACCGAAGCAGCAGAATTTACGAAAGCAGAAATGAAAGACGAGGAAGATGTGCCACTGTTTGCGTTACGATTGTTGGGATTGGCGCAGAGAGCATTTCCAGGAAATGAGGTGAAGAGAATGCCCATGGTACGAGAAAAATTATTGGATAGTGTACCTGAAGTGGTCAAGACTAGAGTGGAGGATGCATTAATGGGAGTAGAAGTTACTCAGGGTGCAGTGATTCCGTGGGAGCAATTAATTATTATGGTGGATAAGATATACCGAGGAAATAACAAGAAAGAAAAGCCGACCGTTGAAATAGTTGATCTTACCCAATCATTACAAATGTCCACCATCCCCGCACAACATCAAATGGCAATGCCCACGTATGGTAACTATGAGGGATTGTGTTGTTGCTGACAAACGCAAACCCAACCCCAGCTCAGAGCTGGGACATCTCAAAGAAACAACACTTCTACTCAGAATGCAACTCCAATAACATCAGGTGATTATAGGCCACAAAGATATGAGCCATCGAACCAAATCCCAACTAGAGAATTTCGAAGTGGTCAAAGAAATTATCCGCAAAGAAACCAAAATGGCTCTGCAATACCAACCTGCAATCATTGCAAGAAGAGAGGGCATAACATGAGTGCTTGTTGGAATCGGCCACAGTGTATGTATTGTGGTAAGCGAGGCCATGTTATAGAAGTGTTACCTGGAACAGAACCGTTGTTTAAAATGTAAAGAGGTAGGACACTTGGTAGGGGATTGTCCCAATGGCCGAAACCAAAATGGCCAAAATCAAACAGTAGCACCATCACGAATATCGTGTCCATTTTGTCAGAATGAACATCTCGGTAAAGATTGTCCACAAAGATCGGGAAACGAGCGGGCTCTGGCATGGAAGACCTCATGCCAGAAGCCGCAACAACAACCAAAGTAACAGATGAATATGAAGGGGGAGCTTGGGGAATTGATGTTGAAGAGGATGATCCTGGAGAGTCGCAGGAGATTCCTCGCGAAATTTTTCATCAAACAACATCGGTTCAGGTGCCCACAATCAACATCTTTGAAAACCCACCAGGGCAAGATCAGTTGCAACAAGTATCTGTTTTGATTGCAGTTGGGGATAATGAAGATCCACCGAAGAATAAATATGAACTAAAATCAATAGAGATAACACATCAGAGAGATGACGAACCAACAGTAAGTAAAAGAAAACAGTAAAGAAAAAGAAAGGGAGGATGAGTGCTCAGAGAACATCATCCACTATCATATAATAAGAGCTCCGGAAAAGACCTTGATTTTACAAGTTACAATAGTGGATCAACCACCTATGGAGCCTCTTACAGCATTTGTAGATACAGGGGCAGAAGTGAGCCTTATATCGGCCAGCTGTTTCCATTTGCTAGATAAAGGAAAAAGTCCAATCTTGCCCACAGCATTTAGGGGAGTTACTGGAATAGGGAGTGTCCGATTTCCAGTTCTGGGGGAAATAATGATAGCATTGCGATTATCCACCAATTATGTCCTGAAACCTGGTCGCTTTGTCGTCGTTCCCGATCAGTTGTCCGAATACGACTTGGTTTTGGGATATGACATTCTCAAACAAGAACATCTTTTGCCTGATCTGTACCATAAAGAATTAGTGATCCGACGCGGGAATTATGTACAGACAGTAGCGGTGGATATGAGACAAGGTTTACCTAAAGAAGAAACTTGTGCCTTGGTAGAAGCAGTAAGTATCGCACCTCAGAGGTGTATGATAGTAGAAATTGAACGAAAAGGACGAATTCCTATAAAACAACCCGTTTTGGTGGAGGCCTGGCGGGGATTGGCTAAAGATATCAAATTTGAACATTCCTTGGTAAATTTTTCAAACAATAAAGCCTTGGTAATATTACAAAATACTAGTGAAACGACTAAGAAATTAAAAAAGGGAACGATTGTCGGCCAAATGGAAGAAGTTTATACGGTGGAGGATCCCACTGTGAATGTAGTAGAACTAAATGATCAAAATCCTAATGAATACTCCGAGTGGAATCCCGAAAATTTGTTGAGAGCGTTTAGGCTAAATGAGGCAGAGTTAACAGTAGATCAAAGGAATCAGGTTATTGAGTTATTGATGCGTTATCCCTCTGTCTCGAGTTTGGGAGATTCTGATGTGGGCTGCACCAATGTTATTAAGCATAAGATCGAGACCCTGACTGAGGATCCTGTGCAAGTGCCAGTCAGAAGGTTACAAGGCCCCATGCTCAGAGAAATCGAGGCAGATTGCAAGAAATTGGCAGATGAAGGAATTATCCAGCGGAGCAAGTCCCCATACTCAGCCCCAGTGGTACCCATTAGAAAGAAAGATGGTTCAATCAGATTGTGCATCGACTACCGGGAATTGAATAAGATCACAAAGGGAGATAGTTTTCCTATCCCAAATCTGATTGATATGTTGTTTAGTCTTCAGGGCAAGAAATATTTCACCACAATAGATTTAATTAAAGGTTATTATCAGGTGGAGATGGAGGAGACCAGCATCGAAAAAACGGCTTTCACCACTCCATTGTCCCATTGGGAATTTTTACGCATGCCATTTGGAGTAAAGAACGGCCCTGCCACTTTCCAACGAGGGATGAGATATGCTCTGGCACATATACCATGGAATGAGTGCATGGTGTATCTGGATGATGTCCTTATTATCAGTGAAACGTTTGAGAAGCATCTGGAAATCTTAGAAAAGGTATTATCAGCATTTGAAGAAACAGGATTCAAAATAAAACCAGCAAAGACTTTCCTCCTAAGAAAAGAAGTTCAATATTTGGGTCATAGAGTGTCTGAACATGGTATGATCCCCTTAGAAAACAATTTGCAAGGCATAATGCAGTTTCCAGTACCAACCACCGTCAGGAAATTAAGACAATTTCTGGGCATGGTAAATTTCTATCGGCGTCACATTGCCCATTGCTCGGAAATAGCCAAACCACTTTTCGAATTATTAAGTAGCAAGACTCTAAAATGGACAGAATCGTGTCTAGGCGCCTTTGAGCATTGCAAAGAAGCATTAACAATCGCACCCACAATCCTGTCGTATCCAGATCGATCAGAGAAAAGCAACACGTGTTATTGGTATGTGGATGCCTCCGACGATCGGGCAGGAGCGGTCTTTCCCAGATCCAAAACCGGGGGAATCAAGAACGCTCCTATAGCTTCATCTCCACGACGTTAATAAAAGCCGAACAACGGTATAGACGAGCTGAAAGGGGAAGTTGCTGCAATACGATTGGGCTGTGAAGGCATTAAAAAACCTTTTCTTTATGAAATAAGGAGTATTCAATTTTCAACTTGATCTAAAGCCACTTCTAATTCTGCTATCAGTATGCCGGTTAGTGAACGCACGTGATTAGCTCGCTACGTTGAAGAAATCAATGCATATCGATAACGAACTTCACGGTATTATTTCGCGGAAAAGAAACATAGGTGCTTGATGCCTTTACTCGATCACCGATCATGAAACATCTGACGAACAGGATACCTTTCCGGTTAACGCCCTTCCTGGAGGATTTTCTGAGGTTAAAATTCCTGGAGGAGGTGATTTCCCTAGTTCCAAGGCTTGCCTCAATGCTTTGTATGGTTCGGTCGAACATCATTCTAAAAATAAGGACAAGAAGATGGTGTAAGATTCATTCGAAAAATAGGGGTGAGTATGGGTTACCAACTGGAAGAGATGCTAGGCTAGTAACCAAACAATTAACACTCCTGAGACAACCAGGTCAGTTCCCTATAATGCAGGCAATAATGGCCTTTGCTAAATTACATCAGTTACAGGTTTGGGTGTACTACGGAGACTCAAAGCCGTTGAAGTTCGGAAAAGATACAGAAAAGAATATTTGCCATATTTTGTGTTGTGGTGGAGTGCACTACAATCTTTTGGTGCCACTGCAAATGCAAATGAATAAAGACAACGAAACAGCAAGTACTAACTTGATAACACCTGAGGTATTCCCGGAATGGACATTGTTGGATGAATCAATGGAAGAAAAGGGAGTTTCTGAAGTAAATCCACCGACTAGTATTGAAAACATCACCACAAATAATCCCCAAAACACTGGTGGGGAGGTGGTGGAAAAAGATATGGGTTATCCTCAAATACATCAAATAGTAATAGATCAGGATAATGTCATCGATCCCTTAGAAATTGACCATGATAACATTGACGAGTTACAGAAAACAGATTATATATTAAGACGCCTAAAAAGAGCGATATTACAAAAATTGCCCTTCAATGGGCCACTGAAGCCTTTCGCACGTGTAAGTAAATACATATATTTAAGGAATGGTCAGCTGTATAGAGAGTTTCCCACAGGGGAGTTTGCACTGTTAGTCCCACACTATTATTTGACTAAAGTGGCCATAAGAAAACACAATGGGATGTTCGGCCCACTATAGCGAAACAACAATTTACATTCTCTGCGTAATAATATTGGATATGGCATCCTAAAATTAACAACCATCTGTAATGATATCGCCACCACCTGTTATAAGTGTCAAGCATGTAAGATCTCTAATATCCTGTATGTTCCACCCACATTAAAAATAATAACTTCAAGACCTTTTGAATTGGTGGCGATGGATCTGATACAATTCCCTTGTTCAACCCAAGGGAATAATTATGCCTTAGTGATGGTGGATCACTATACAAAGTGGGTGTCTGCGGTTCCTTTGAGGAACAAACAAAGTATTAACGTGGCGAACGCATTCCAACATCGAATATTGCCATTTCTTCAAAAGTTACCAGAACGTTTGCTAACAGATAACGGCAGAGAATTTATAGGGCCAGAATTTGAAGATCTTTTAAAACGACAACAGATTAAACATGTACTGACTACTCCTTATACACCATCCTCCAATGGAGCTGTCGAGCGGGTCAATCGCACAATTAGTCAGTACCTTAGAATGTCCATCAAGAAGTCGAATAAGTGGGATGAAGAGTTATCCCAAGTCTTATTAGTTTACAATCACACAACTCATTCAGAAACTAACATAACTCCCTGTGAAAATATCCTAAAGAGGGCGCATGAATTACATACAGGACTTCCTTTGCCTGTTGAGGAAGAGCGATGGTCGGATAGTCACCAGAGATTTGTACCCTATGAATTACATCAGATGGTGGGATTAAAAGTTCATCTTCCCGGAAATCTGACGATAAATAAATTCCATCCGAGATATAGTGGCCCTTATGAAATAATCCAAGTGAATGATAACAAGGTCACCTATGTAATAAAATCCTCAGAGGACGGAAAACAATATCGAGCTCACCATCGACAGTTAAGAATATGGAAAATACCCCCTGATTATTTGATGAATAACCCGACATTCCAAAGATATGCGTTAAATGAAAATCGAGAACTAATGTTGGATAAAGAAGATAGAGTTGAAGAAATTTTTGAAAACGAAGAAGTGGAGGTACCATTCACTGAACATGATGACATGAATGATTTTGATATGGATGATGATGATGACTCATTTGTAGGATTTACTATTGATGAGGAAATATTAGCCACCATTAAAGGAAAACTTGTAGAACTGTTAAAAGAGCAGGAAAAGATAAATTTAGGGTTAGGAAAAATATTAGATAAGGAAATAGGAAGTAGGCAGTTAGAGATAGATAGTAGGTTAGGATCCGATAGTATAGTTCCTCAGGAAGAGGAGGAATTTAATGAATATTTAGAATGGGACACCTCTGAATTAATAGAGGAAGCAGAATACCGTTGGGAATCCATGAGAGCTCCCCCGGAAAATTTGAGGGAATCTTACCCCACTGACAAAACCTTTAAGGAACGCATTCAACTCCTATAGTGGGAATACCACTATCTGAAGAAGCCGAAAGAGAGGCATATTTGAATCATGAGCAAGACGAAGAAGATCAGCAGATTCTTCCTGATGAACTATCCTTTGAAGGTTTCGAGAACGTAGATAGCTTAATAAATGAACGGCTAACGGAGTTTACGTCAAAAAGAGAAAGCAATACTCGTCCTTATACTCGGTCGCGGGGGCCGTGTCAGGACCTACCAATCGTATTCCCCTTCATGATAGAAAGGAGGTCCCGAAATAAAAAGGAAAATTTAAAATAAACTAAAAATAAAATAAAAATGAAGTTTGAGTAAAGAAAAATTTAAATTATTAAAATAATATTTTTGCAGTAAAAACTTATAAAAGTGAGAGAATTAAAAGCTAATGATCGTATTTTTATTTTTTTTGCAGATTCTGGTGCTGGGACACTCATGGGTGGAAGATTTAAAGAGGGCATACACCCCGGAATTACTCCCAGGGGCTGAAGTGACTTTTGAGTCTTACCCAGGGCAGAACTTAGAGTTCTTCCACGCGGTAATAGACCAAGTAGTGAAGCCTCATTACACTCATATGATGATCTTTACGATCATCCCCGAAGCCTACCAACAAATTTATCTACGAGACCCAGATTCGCATGAAGGACCTGGGCGTTACTGGATCACAGTAGCTAATTTCAGTTATGAAAATGACAGATTCGCTAGGCGATTTACGCGCTTCTCAGAGAAGTGCGCAAGGATCAACCCTCGTATGGAGGTGATCCTGGATCTAGTTGAGTATAATCGCCAGCTAGTTCAAAAATACCCACCTGGTGTGCAAAACCACTACAACAGAGCTCTTGAATATTCAGATTACATATTAAACTGACAGGCGACCCAGATGCACTCCCATATCAGGCAGTTGCGAACCTCGGCAATAAATTGGCATAAGAAAAATTCGTACCCTGTCATATATGCCGTTCGAGATATGGGAGGGGGTACAAAAGGCAGAAATAGGGACTTCTTAGAAGGAAAGATTCATACCATGGGAGAACGATCCTTTCTCAGGGATGGATTGCATCCGACCCGGGCTCTGAGTAGGAAGTTGTTTGGGAAAATGAAATCCTCCGGGGTCTTTGGGGAAGAGATGAAAAGGGCAACTGTGCCTACAGAAGCAGAGGAGCAAGAACCAGCCGTCGTCTCAGGGACGAATGTACAAACTAATGAAAGTTTAAATGAAATACGGGCCCCTTTGGAGGAGATGGTGATCCTCAGTGAAGTAAGTGGAGAAATTAGTGGAGAGGGGCAAATGAACCGAAGCCCATCTTTGCCACTAGTAAATACAGCGGCAACTTTTCCTGTGGCCGCGACTTCAACAACTGTGTCTGGCCCGGTGGTGACCCCAGGGACGGACATGATAACATCAACTCCCCGTCCTCGGGGGCATTCCCCAATACGATTTGGGGACATTGACCCTCACACTCTGAGTGTGAGTGTTACAACGGATGTAGTGGAAGAACGACGAAGTCGGTCGGTGGTTCGTAGGAGAGAACGGCCAACTCCTTATCAAAGACCTGGAGTTGAGCAGTCACAGCGTCCGGCCACATTGGTCTCGAATCAACCGGTCGCAGCCTTAAGAGTGCCAAGAGAAGCTTCTGTTGTTTCTGTGGTGGGGAATACCCAGACTGAGTTGGAACGGAGGGTACAGGATTTCCTGATACACACTCAGGGGTTCTTGTCAGCATTTGGCGAGAATCTAACTATAGATGAATTGAAAAGGCGAATCAATCAGATATTCGGCCTATAGACTAGGAGTTTATCCTATTATGTTTTAAAGCTAAAAGAAGTATTTATTTGTATTTTTTGAAGTAATGAGAAGAGTTAAATTGAAGAAATTTTATTTATCATTTTTGTTTTGAAAGAAAGTTTATTTTTTTGATTTTTTTTAGAAAATGTAATGGAAACATAGTATTGTTGATACAAGTACAAAGAAGTTTATTTGTTTTATGAAAAAAAAAAGAAATGTTTATTTGATATTTTTGATTGTTATTTGAAAAATAATAAAAGGGGATTATCTCAGGGATAACCTCCCAGCTGATTGATACAAGAAAAAAAAAGTAACCCCAGTGTCCAATGTGCGTCAATACTGGAATTGATGGGTGGGGAGGAATGAGACGGATTCATCTATGTCTTATTTTCCTACCCCACAGATAAATAACAACTGACGAAGACTCGACAAGAGAGTTGACCTCCTAATTAGAGAGGAAAGAATCAAAAGTATTATTCAATATCCATATTATTTGACGGTCTTTGAAGTATTTCGACATCAGGAACATTGCCTTTTTTTCCCTATAAAGGGTACTATAGATTGTTTTTATTGTTTTGTTTAAATAAAATAAAATAATTAATAGCAATAACAAAATAATAATTTTAATATTAAAAAATAATATAGATTTAAAAGTAAATGACAAAATGAAATTATTGAATTTGTGCTGATTCTTTGCAGTTAAAGTAGAAGTTGAATTGATAAGAAGTTGTAAATTGCAAATTAAATTAAAATTAAATTGAACAAAGTAAATTTGAGTGTCAATGAATTCAGATATGTGTGTATTTAACGTAACGTAAAAGAGTTTATAACTATCTGAATTCTTTTATAAATTTAATAAACTGTAATTTCTGGTGAGATGAAGGAGATTTCTTGACAAGCTTAATTTTATTTTTTATTCTCAGGTCCGGATTGTAGAAGCTTTCCTGGTTTGAAGAGAGCTGTTCCATCCTAAAAGCAGATACTTTCAAGAATCAAGTGAGTCCTCTGAGGGCCCATTTTTACTACTAAAAATAAAAGAAGACAGATAACAGAGATGTCATCTTTACCAAAGGTACTAATAACCTAAACACGTAATTCTTCTGTAGTTAACTAAAAAAAGGAAAAATTTACGATTTGAAGAGTCCATTGTCAACATACTAAAAATCTCATTAAAAAGATAGATTCACTTACATCATTTACAAATAGAAGCTTGCCAATATCAAAGAAATCTTTATTAACTACAAGAATAATAATAATCATCTACGTTTGTACCTACCAGAAATCTACTTTGAGTAGATTCTGCCATTTATTGTGATAGTGCCCAAAGAAACCTTGTAAACCTAGGAAACACCCAATAATTTTTGCACATCAAAAACAAAGACTCCCTTATAAACATAAAGTAAATTTGTAAATATAAAAAGATCTCACACATATATTCAATACTTGTACATAAACACGAATATATATAAGAAGTAACAAAGACCAAGCATTTGAAGTTTTTTTTAAAAGTTTAGTTCATCATAGACAAATAGAAGTTAATAAAATCACCACAAATTACTGCTATTACAGATAAAAAGACGTTCATAAATAAAACTGGAAGTTATTAAAAAGATTACTTTGAGTAATTAAAAATAGAATTATAAGAATAATTATTCAACATAACTTTTTATCTACAAACCCATAAACATTACAAATAATAATTATTGAATCCTGTAAAAATAACAATTAACACTTGCTAAAAATAACACCACTGTTAAAAATAAATACCCTAATTAAAACTTTTGTAATGAAAATAAAATAAAACTTCAGGATATTGAAAGCCAAGTCATTTGTACATATAAAGGATTTTTTTTCTATTTTTATCTATATATGTCATTTTTATTTTTCATTGTTTATTGGATTTATTATACATATTCTTCATACATTTTTTTTGCTTATTGATATAAATATGCGTATGTATACATACACATTTATATATCTAATTCACTAATTATTTGTTATAATACTCATATTACTTGCATTTTTGGAAAGATATATATATATATATATTTTTTTACCTTTCTTACTATTTATTTAATAAAAAGCCATTAGAGGTGTATTCTTTCTTTATCAAAGCAGCAGAGAGAGTAAAAGCTTAAAAGCTGTAAGTCATTGTTGAAATTGGTAAAGTTGTCATAACGATTTGTAACAAAGAGGATTGGTGTAAGTATCCGCCCAATTGTTGGGAAGACTTTGAGAATATTGACAATACTTGGTGTATATTTTGCTTGGCTTTTGGAACAAGTTGATCCAATCTTGTTATTTTGATAGGTAACTTATATCCATTGGAAGTCGTTGTAGTTCAAGCAGACGAGTCTTATTAAGCTAAATTCCTCTAAAGAAGCAGCTGCGAAAAGAATTCACGCTTCCACCAAATCAGAGATCTTCATTAATACCACCACAAATAGAGACTGATCTTCCTCCTTAGTTGAACAACACCCGTTCCAGAGAGGAAGCTTCTCTGAAGACGAGCTAAGTCACCGAGATTGTATTCCATTATTCCGTATCCATACTATATATATATATATATATATATATATATATATATATATATATATATATATATATATATATATATATATATATGTGTATAAAACATATTTATATATATATATATATATATATATATATATATATATATATATATATATATATATATATATATATATATATATATATATATATATATATATATACAGTATATATATGTGGGGATATGCGAATATTTATTCAGTATTCAGCTTTTTGCCGAACTATTCGGGCTGAATATTGAGCTTTATAAACAATGAATTACGTCAACATAAGGGGAAGTTCCTTCAATTTTAAATTAAAATCATGCCTCAAAAGTCCTAAAAGGAAAATATTGCCAAAATTTTTTAACTAATATGGCGAAAATCTTTGTGATTTGTCAATCCTATGAGGGCCTTTGACATTTCAATATTCTAAAAATAGAATTCATTTAGTGATGCGGGATGGACCAAACATGGTAGCTGGTATAAGGAGAGTGGCTTGCTATCAATTTCATGTTTATTCACAGTTAACTTGCAATATGCATTCTGATTAAATGCCAGAAGTCTGCTAAAGATATTTTATTTACTTGCAGAGCATATCCTCTCATTTTCACTATTCAGCAACGGCAGCAGCTTAAAACTTTACAGATGCGGCTGAATGTCAAACAACATAAATTAATTCAGACGTTTCTACACGCTGGAATAGAACTTATGATATGCTTAATGTTTGAACAAAAGTTCCCCTATCCATATATGCTGCTGAATGCAATCGAAAATGTTGACTGATTTTCAGTGGCAAAATTATTCCATTACTTGGGCCATTTGACAACATCACTAAAACAAGCATTAAACGTGAAGTAACAGTCACCCAAGTGATCCCTTCCATTTTAGCAATAAATCTATTTTTAAATAGGCAATTAAAAGCAAAAGCTTCAATACAATAATTACACTCGTTGAAGAGCTTGAGAAATCAGTAGAAAAAAAAGACTTTCTAAGTTTTTATGTGATAAATCTTTGTGTGTAGCTTCTTTCTTAGATCTGCGATTCAAGCTAATTTTCAACATGAATCAGATGAATCAGTAAAAAATATGGTCATTGAGGCATGGAAAAATGCATGAAATTTAGCTCCTGACTCTTCTGCTGACGATGATTCAAGTAGTGGGGAAAGTGAAGCTGAAGGTTCCATTTTCACTTCTTTAATGGATTGTTTTTAAAAGAAATTGTGGCATCAAAATCGTCATACAGAAAAGAAAGTGAGAGTGAAAAAGAAAGTCCCATTCTTCTGGCAAGTGATTATTGTACATAAAAGTAAAGGCTACACATACAGAATTACATCAAAATAAACAAATATAAAGTTTGCCTACTTTGACCAGTGAAGACAATGATATTCCTTCAATTGGTGGGGAAAAACACTGGAAATAGTTTTATGAATTTGAAAAAACTAGCAATAAAATACCTTTCAGCTCCACCGTCATCAGTCGAAAGTGAAAGAAAGTGAAAGAATATTTAGAATATTTATGAAGCCACAAGAAATAGGTTATCCTGAAAATGGAGAACTGCTAATGTTCTATTTTAACCTTAGAGCTTATTGAAATGAAGTTTAGTTTAATATCTTTAACTCTGAGAGCTTTCAATTTCATTTTAATTATTTTAATATGGTGGTGCTATTGGTAAGAAATAGTTATTTACTTTTGTTTTATTACTTTGCTTGTAAACATGAAATTTCTTGGATGGGGTTTATGGTGTTGATTAATTATTGATGTACTATTCAAAAAAAATGTAATACGGTTTTGCATATCACATACATTTGTGAGATATTGTGTATAACACAATTTTAAAATTTTATGATTTTTACGTTTTTCAAGAGGGTCTATATCACAGTTATTAGAGATATATATATATATATATATATATATATATATATATATATATATATATATATATATATATATATATATATATATATATATATATATATATATATATATATATATATATATATATATATATATATATATTGGATATATGAAGGAGAGAAACAAATCACAATATGATACATGTCTTTGATAGATATATATATGTTAAACATATAATACAACTATGAATAAAGAGTAATATGGGAAAACAATGAATGTAATAGAAGGAATGGGTTTAGTTAATGTAAGCATACCTACAATAGTAGTAACTTTCTCTTCATAGACGATCTACTGTACTTAAGCGTCTAGATATCCTCATCAAGCCAACATATTGATATCCCACTTGCCCTGGTAATGTCCTTCCATGAACTTTAGATCTTGTTAAGCATTCACCCTGCTCATCACTAACATCGCCTAGGTTATCGGAAATTTTCTTAGGTGAGAATGTAAGTAGGGCTCTATACTCATTCTACATCCATGAGGAAATGAAAACTGTCTAGCGGTTCCTTGTACAATGTTAGTGGTTCTCGGCTTTCCTGTTCCCCAGGAAATTCTGAGCTACTTCTGAAAAAGCATTCCATGCTCTTGCCTCTAACACAGTCATTGTTGGCAAAGGCAGCATCACGGAGGAGTGTCAGTGTTGTGGGCCATCAAATATCCCAGCTTTTTTCTTCACGTCACTCAGACCAAACGTTGAGCATATATGGCGGAAGCATTCACCATCATTGGGGCCTTCAAAAATTGTTTCATCAAACCAAGTTTTATGTGTAGTGGAGTAAGATGATGTCTCTCTGTACAAGTGGTTCATGTACGATGTTTCTGTCACCTGGCTTCAAGGTATCCTTGGTGGCCATTCTCTTTTAGTCCAGTGATCCTTTGCCGCCCAGCTTCCCAATAGCACAGGAAGGAGGGATATTTGGTGAAACCTGCTTGCTGACCAAGCAAAATGTTTACCATTTTGAGGTGGATTTTACCATCCATGTACCTGATATTGTAGCCTCTCCAAATTGTCTTGATTTGCATATACTCTCTCATCCATTGCAGGTACCCTACTGGAACTTGAAGCATACCTGTTGTGGTTTGATGAAACAACACACACTTTAAACTTCTCTTTTGGAAATGTCAATAAACAGTCGCCACTCACCTGCATCGTGTGCTGGGAGTCCCATAGCCAGTAGTAGGCCTGCAACTTCACTGTACAAGGTTACCATCTGACTGGAAGAGCCTCCGCCAGCTCTGCTTCTCTGTTACAATAAAGTTACTCTTGTGCCATGGTCCGGTAGTCATTTTCATGCAACTTCCGAGCCAATAGCTCAGGACAACCCGGCCATTACAACTCTCGCTACAAGATTTCACCTGGGTGAACAATGATGAACAATCCGACTGTATTTCAGATGGATGATAGATCATCCAGGTCATTGGCATCCATACATGTAGACGTACTAAAATTACCACATGCTTCCGAATATCGACCGCAGTAAATTTGCTGCTACTGTAGATATATATGCGGAAGGTAACATCTATACAACCCTACATTAGTCTTGCCCACATACATTTGTCATTCCTAGGAATATGCAAGAAAATAGGGATCCATGATTGCACGAAAATGGGATGTGATGCAGCAAATCCGAGAATATATATGGATTCAGACCTTCGAATTACTATATATCTGCTACAAAGTCCATCCAAGAAAAATTCACCTTTGTGACCAGTGTAAGTTTTCTTTATATTTCCCTAAATGGATGACCAAACTTTTATGAAATAACTATTACATTGAAATAAGCGAAGTTATTCGGCCTTGAATACTTTCAACAAATATTCACTATTAAGGCTACATCCTAATATATCTGGTATATATATATATATATATATATATATATAATAATAATAATAATAGCATATATATATATATATATATATATATATATATATATATAATATATATATATATATATATATACAAATATATGTATATATAGTAATAATAATGTGTGTGTGTGTGTGTGTGTGTGTGTGTGTGTGTGTGTGTGTGTGTGGGATGGGGTCAGTTGGCCAGGATGAAGGTCCTGGTATCAGCCAAGGGATGCCATTCATACTTACCTTCTATATATATATATATACATTGTAGTAAAAAAATTCTACCACCCCTTTTCTTTTTTTTTTGTTTCTTTAGAATCTAAAGTTTTAAAGCATAATTGAAGTTCTAAGTTATTTCACAACTATCATTCTATTGACATTCTACATATACTAAGGAATTTTTCAAAATAAGTGACACATGAATTAACTGGCAATATTTGTTATATCTATATATAAATTTATGACCGGTTTAAATAATGCAGTATTGATAATGTTTTTATTTCTAGTCTCAACTAAAATTGAGCACAAGTGCTCCTATCTACAATTAAGGATTATATCTTCTCTTCTATAAACGTTATTATAAGTGTCCTCTAGATTTATCTGAAGGTACATTGATAGTAAAATTATTATTATCCTAGTAATTAACCTTTAATTCGATAAATGAGAAAGATTAAAATTATATATTCATAGTACTTAGTTAGTTTTCTTTTTTTTAGGCTCGGGGCAGGCACCCCTTAATAGAAAAATTATCAGCTCAGGGTAGGGACCCCTTGACAGAAAACTCAGAGTAGGGACCCCTTGATAGAAAAATACTTGATAAAAAAATATCCACTCAACAGCTAACCGTATCTGGGGCAGAAAGACCTCTTATCAGAGAAATAAATCAAGCTTTATCCGGGACCTGGATCCCCTTAATATATTAAAATATTAAAGCATAACATAATAAAGAATATTCTCTATTTTTTTAATATGTAACTCTATGAATGACAACCAATGAAATAATTAAAAACACTTTAAAGTTAAAATACTATATAATATAATTAAACATATGGGTCATTCCAAGTCACTTCAACACGACATTTTCCCTGACCCCTTTCGATTTGCATGAAAATTAGCACACTAACAGATCTTGTTGAGAAAATATGAATGGCGTTTATTGCAGGTCTCTAGCTCATACGGTTCAGAAAATATGACCTTTGAAACTTTGGTCAAAATGTTCAATTTTGAGAGAGTAGTCCTAGGTCAAAATACAATATCTCGGCTTCTATGGCACTTAGAAGCATCGTGTAAAGACCATTTAATAGATCTTGAATAGCTGTACAACATTTATTTAGATGATTTTGACCTCGGAGGTCAAATAAAAAATTTGACCTTTTGGTGACCTTGACCTTGAAAAAAAAACTATTATTCGATTTTTTTCAAACGTTGCTCAATTATTGTTATATATGTATATTTCATTTTTTTTAATGAATTAATTTTGGTTTTGGCTTGGTTTAGAAAATATAAGCAATTTAATAAGTACAAATATCACATTTTTTCACTTTTTTTAAAATTACAGAGTGATTCTTATTTTATCGATATATTGTAAGGTTATATAATGATGACACTTGATGAAAGAAGCTATCTTTTATTGTAAAACCTTTTAGTACAATTAAACGTATATAATATATATAGATATAGTCAATAATGAATAGTATTATAGTAGATGTAGTATATATATATATAGGTAATATATATATACTATGATATATATTATTATATATATATATATATTATATTACTTTAAAAATATAGTATATATAGTATATATATATATAATATATAAATATATATATAATAATATAGTATATTATATATATATAACTATATATATATATATGATATAGTAATTATATTCCCCCTTTTTCTATAAGGTAATAAGATAGATAAGAAAGGTGTACTAGATAAGATAGGTATAGAGATAATAAATCATTAATTAAAGTTTTTTCTCTATCTATGGTTTTATAATCCCTTTACCGCATATATATATAATATAGTAATAGTATATACTATATATATATAATAGTATATATATATATATATATTATATAATATAGTTATAGTATATAATTATATCAGTCGTGGCGATACAAATGTTATGGGAAACTTTATGAAATAATGATTTATATCTCTGTATAGCTTATCAGGATATCGAAGGGTAGAATATAGATAAGAGACCTTGAATGGTGGTTATGAGAGTGGTTTCCAATATTTTTTTTTTTATAAATTTTTAAGATATTTTAATATTCACTTTGGGAAAAGAAAATATTTCAGTAGTGTGATAAATTTCACAGTAAAACGTTTTCCGCTTTCAAATCTTTGGTTGTTTTAAACGGCAATTACTTCTTTTTTTTCTTTTTATTTGTGTATAAAAGAGGCTAATCCTGTGTAACTGTGAACCTATAGATGCATTTGCATGTGAACACTGTAAGTGTAAGATATATATATATATATATATATATATATATATATATATATATATATATGTTGAAATCACTTTAACGTCGACAAAATGATTAAAGTGATCTTTCAATCCTTAATCGAGGGGAATAGAATTGGAGAAGACTTTCCTCCGTAGTGGGCCTTTATTGACAATAGTGATATGTGATAAGTGACAGATAAGGATTTGATCAATTATATAAAGTAGGTAATTCTATGCACAAAATGTCGTTAGCTATAATGATAACACACACATAAACTAACAAATAAAATTGGCACGAAATCCTAATCTAAGTGACCTGTACAGGGGAGGTCGGACTTGGCGACTCCTCATTGTGGGAGCGCTATCAAAGGACTGGTCTCGATTTAGCTTGCTGGCGTGCCACCTGGGCACTCCCGCCAAGCCTAACTCTTTGTTTGGCGTCTCTTTCTTGTGGAAGAAAGAGGCGCGATAGATTTGAATTTTAAATAATAGATACGGTATACAATTATGGAGGCTTCACCAGGGATTTGAAAGAGGTAAGCATGAGACCGGCAAATTAGCCTCTTACAGCTGCATACCTGCTAATGACAATGCATGCTATTGTCTCACAAGGATTCCCTATCGTATTTCACCCTAGACTTTGGTGAATCCCGGCTTCAGGAAAAAGGATTGCCTCATAAACAGACGTGACGCGTGTGTTTATGATAGTTTCACAGTCTTTTTCCCATAACCGCCTTTCTGATTAATAATTAACATAATGGAGGAAAGAAGAAGGAAAGGATTTGAAACACTAAATAGAAAGAGAAAGAAAATATCATAAAAATAAGAACTCGTAAAGCGACCATTTCAATTACATTGTAATTTTCGTCGGGATACCTGTTTCTTCTATATTTTTGTTTCAATTTTCCAACTTTTTTTTTTTTTTTTTGTCGTTCCTCTCGGTTCTCTTTTGGCGTTTACTTTTCAGTGTCACACTCGCAAAGGCGAGATTCATGTTTCCATCATTTATTTAATTGGAAATGTTAAGGAACCTGTCCGGTAACTTCGTATTAACCTTTGATTTACCTTTAAATGCATTCAAGATTCAGTAATTCACATCTGCAAGTCTTCCTTTGAATTGTAATCATCAAAATGATATTCCTATCCTCTTTCTTCCTATGTATTATTATCAGTCTTATTTTGGATGCTCCATTTGAATGACGTTTGGAAGCTTCGGTCTGACTGGTCATTTGGTTGATGTGAGGACCAATCATAGGGTCCGTATGAGAACCGTTTTTGTTGTTGTTGTTGCCCAATAGAGGGCGCTTACTGGGTGACGGACAAGAGATTTTGGTTGGGTTTTGAAGGAACGTTTGTCCTTTTAAATAGCGAGAGTGTTGCCTTTTGATGGTCAATTATTTTCTTTTCTTCGTAGATGCTTACATTCTTAATATTTTTCTGATCATTTTAATATTGCAAGAAAGATTTTAGACTACGAGAAATAGGTGATTTTGAAAAAGAAAATGGTAAAGGAGTCCTTAATATTATCTGCGACTAAAATTGATTATCATTTATAATTTTTAAATGTGCTTTTTGCTAGACCGTTTAGAATTTGCATTTCTTCCTACGCTATTGCGCTTGCGCGGTTTGCATGTACATTGAATATAATTAGAGCAAGTCTCGTTAGAGCTCTGTTTGCTTTGACAAGGGTTTAAATAAATTTTATCATCTTTGATATATAAAAAAAAATATATAATTTTCTCTGAAATATAAATAGATCAGTTTTAATATTTCAGAAATAAAAATGATATTAAAAAATCTTTCAAAGCCTCTATATAAAAGTCAATATATTTTTAAAAAAATTGTAGGCCCATCCTAATTCCGTTTTCTATTCGTTCAGGGCGTTGTACCGAAAAGGTCTCTTTCCTGAACTTTTACATTTTGAAAAGGCAATAAAATGGATTACATAGTTTCAAGCAAACATTCCACTCATCGAAGAAACTTTTTAATTTTCATAGATCCTAATCATTTGAAAAGTCTATATTTTTTTTTTTTTTTTTTTTTTTTTTTTTTTTTTGGTGGTTTTATTGTTGATGGAAAAGAATGATATTTAATTTTTCTATTTTGTTGTAAAAAAAAAAAGATTTTGAAATTCTTTGAGACGTGGCAATTCAGCTACTTCTATTATCTGCGGAATCAGAGTGCTTGCGGCTCCTTATCTTTTGCGCGTCCAGCAGATCTCTTCTCTTCGATAGGCTCGCCTGTAGGTCCTTATTATTCTTGTTTATCTGATGTTTTTTGAAAAAGTAGGACTGTTAGTCGTGTCGTTTAAGCACATACAATGTAAAGCGGTAGATGTCTCTGCGCGCCTTACTTTCTCACAAGGCTAATCCGTCAGCTTCAACTCGTCAGCTTAGGCTAGCAGGCAGCCTATTCGAAAGTTGCCGCGACATCTCGCCATAATGTACAGAATCATCTTTTAAAGAAATTTTTGTTTGATATATTTATCATTTTTATTTTAGTAACAATTTTTGATGAATTTTTAATTGAATTTATTACTAAATTAGGGAGTAACTTTCATTTTAAATTTATTTATTTATTTATTTTTGATCTGTATTAAATAATATTTTGGGTGTTTTTGCATATTTATTTTATCTAGCGATCGATGGCAACTCAACGGTGGGAGTCGTTCGCTGTTTGAAATTTTTAGCTACAAGAGAATCTTTTCATGACTATCCTATAATAATTATCAGATATAAATAAATGTATAATTTTCATGCAACAAGAGATTTAAATATAAGATAAAACACCTTACCAATTTTTGGAAACCTTTGTTTTACATTTTTGCCGATTTTGGCTTTTTTTTTCTTTGAAATAACATTTGTATTATTTGTAACATTTTTAATTCGATTATTTTTATCTGAATTTTAGTTGTAAATTTTAACCCAAGATGGCGCAGGCAGAAGCCATTCACAAAGATTTTACGTTTGTTTGTTTCACAGTATCACAATTTATTCCTACATAGGAATTCACAATTTTTTTCATTTTCTTGTCATTTTTCATCGTTTGTATTTTTATCACTATTGTTTATTTTTATTATTTTTATTTTTACTTTTCTATTATTATTATCATTATTATTATTATTATTATTATTATTATTATTATTATGATTATTATTATTATTATTAATAGTAGTAGTAGTAGTAGTAATAATTTCTTAACTACTATTTTTGATTTCTGATTTAAATTGTTTTTAATTTAATTCCTTGAAATATTTATTTGGCACTACGAAGTTTTGCTTTTGAATTTCTTAAAGTAATTTTTCCACTATTTGTATAGGGGAAAGGGGTTTGGAGAAGATTTGGGGAGAAGCTCGCTTTGTTTTTCTTTTTACAGCGGGACCTAAAATTTTCAGGTGGGTGGCGAGGAAAGTGGTATTGCAGTGCTGTTCTTCGTTTTTTTCTTTATTTTTATTTTCTAATTTGTGTTTCTGCACAAAGTGTCGCCCAGATAGGCGAGGGTGTGTATACTTACACATGATGAGATTTTGTGGATATTGACAATTTATCATAAAAATATTTTTTAGGAAAAATTCTTTCACCAAAGCAGGTTCTCTATTGAGGAGATTTTGCGCGTTTCCTTCACCGATGGTCTTCCTCAAACGAGAAAGGAATTGACTGGGGAGCTCGTTGTCGAGCAATTTTATTTGTGTGACGTCACGTATGTCTTGATCTTCTGATATGGAGTAGGTTCTTTTAATTGTTTTCACCAATTCTTTATAAGTGTTATTTTTGATTGGGATTTTGATCGTGGCTAATAACTGAATGGGGAGCTTTGGCGCTATTAATCTCAATTTTTCTTGGTCACTTTTTATTTTATAAAGCTTAAAAAGATTGCTTACCGCTTTCAGCCAAATTTGAACATTATTTTCAAGAAAATTTGGAAGTTTGATTGAGTGCGCAAACTTACTTTGTGTTTCGCGGGAAGAAGGTGGCGGGATTTTCAACTCAGCTTCTGATGACGAAACAGATGGGCTTGCCTCCTCATGCGAGGGGGGGATTCGTTGGGGGAATGGAGATCTTTCTTTCCCTCTTTTAAAAGTGGGTTTTGCCTTAGTCTTAAAACCTAATTTCTTTTTTGTTGATACCATTTCTATAGCCCGTTGTTCTTGACTTGTTGTTACCGACTGAGTTTTGAGTCAACTGTTTGGCGTTGCTTTTAGGCCTAATTTCGAGAGCTTGAATTTGAATTTTCGCTTTCGAAGTAATAACGACTTTCTTTCCTTATTTAAAATGAGATCAATAAGAAATTTGTTCTTCACGTTATTTTTAATTTCGACTCAAATAATTTATTTACTTTTATCACATATCACTATCAATATTTAAGCACTGAACTAACGAGGAAGTAACGGATTTTTTTTTTTTTTTTTTTTTTTTTTTTTTTTTTTTTTTTTTTATTTTTTTTTTTTAGCAATTTAGGCACGATCTGACTCTAAATTAAGGGTTTTAGGGTTCACTTTAGGGGTCGGCGCCCCCCTAATTGTCACTGCTGGGGTCACCACAGACGTCTACGTTGAAATCACTTCAACCGTCAAAATGATTAATGATCTTGCAATCATTAATCGAGGGGATAGATTGAGAAGACTTTCCTCGTAGTGCCTTTATTTGACAATAGTGATATGGATAAGTGACAGATAAGGATTTGATCAATTATATAAAGTAGGTAATTCTATGCACAAAATGTCGTTAGCTATAATGATAACACACACATAAACTAACAAATAAAATTGCACGAAATCCTAATCTAAGTGACCTGTACAGGGGAGGTCGGACTTGGCGACTCCTCATTGTGGGAGCGCTATCAAAGGACTGGTCTCGATTTAGCTTGCTGGCGTGCCACCTGGGCACTCCCGCCAAGCCTAACTCTTTGTTTGGCGTCTCTTTCTTGTGGAAGAAAGAGGCGCGATAGATTTGAATTTTAAATAATAGATACGGTATACAATTATGGAGGCTTCACCAGGGATTTGAAAGAGGTAAGCATGAGACCGGCAAATTAGCCTCTTACAGCTGCATACCTGCTAATGACAATGCATGCTATTGTCTCACAAGGATTCCCTATCACTTTTCACCCTAGACTTTGGTGAATCCCGGATGTGGGAAAAAAATAACTGTTCTCACAAACGCACGTGACGCGTGTGTTTGTGATAGGTTCACAGTTTTTTTTTCAATACTTTTTTTTTTTTTCAGATGGATGCAAATTCGATAACATATTAAATAGTGAAAAATTTTGTTTTGGACCCTTTTATGTACATAAAAAAAAGGATATAGAAAAAATGCTTTCTAAATGTGACCAAAGAAATTTGATTGATAACTATCCTAATTTAAATTTTGAGATATACCACAAATTATGTAGTAACTGTCGCAAAAAATTAACAAAGGATCAAAGTGAAAAGGGTTCTTCATCAAGTCAATCATTGCATTCCTCTCCTGAAGTGGAGTCTGCCCAACATGAAGTTGATGATGATGGTGCTCAAATGGAATATGAAGTTAGTGAAATTAATAAATCATTGGTCTCGCTTGAAGAAACACCAATTAAATTATCTAAACTATCTGGCAAACCCAGTTATGCCAAGAAAAAGCTATGTAAAGTAACAACAGCTTATAAAAGGAAACTTGAACTAGCCACTGGGCAACCAATTACAGACAGTGACACTGATAATACAGAAATAGAAATTCTTCAGCAGTTAAAAGAAAAATTCAATGAGGAATCTACAAGCAGAAGTGAAAAGCTTTCTATTTTAACTATCTTGCCAAAACGCTGGCCATTAACAAGAATAATGAAAGAGTTTAATTGCTCCAATTTCATGGCTAGGCAAGCAAAGAATTTGGCAAAAGAGAAAGGAGTGTTCTCAACACCGAATGTAAGATTAGGAAAAAGACTAGACAGTGAACACATTTCCATTGTAATTGACTTCTATCATTCAGCAGATGTGTCCAGAGAAATGCCAGGAATGAAAGATTGTGTGTCTGTAAAACGAGTTGATGGAACAAGAGAAAAGAAGCAAAAGTTTCTAATCCTGTGCAACTTAAAGGAAGCATATCAGCTTTTCAAAGAGAAGCACCCAGATATCAAAATCGGGTTTTCAAAGTTTGCAGAACTTCGTCCAAAAGAATGTGTATTACCAGGGTCAAGTGGTACTCATGTTGTGTGTGTTTGTACTATACATCAAAATGTTAAACTCATGTTAGAAGCTATAGTCAACATATTTAAATGCGAGACACCATGCTTGTTGGATAGCCCAGGAACATCGACAGAAATTAGTGAGATTGATACAAATTATATTTGTCATTACAGTCACTGTCTTGCATTTCTCCAATGTAATCCACCACAGGAGCTATGTTTCTTTGGAAAATGTGATAACTGCCCTAAGGAAGAAAAATTAGTTCATCTTCTAAATAATGCTTTTGATAGAAAAGGAGTTGATGAGATAGAGTTTAACGAATGGGTTTCAACAGACCGGTCTACATTACAAACTCAAAAGCTTGTTGTCGAAGAATTTATACAATTATTTTATGAAAAGCTCAAGGTACTCTTGCAACATGATTTTATAGCAAAAAGACAAATGGCATTTCTACAGGAATTGAAAGAGAAACTTGGCCAAGGAGAGATGTTAGTTATTGGTGATTTTTCTGAAAATTATTCATTTATCGTGCAAGATGCAGCACAGTCATTTCACTGGAATAACTGTCAAGCAACAATACATCCATATGTCATTTATTACCGCCAGGATAATAAATTAATGCATAAAAGTTTTGTTGCAATTTCTGAATGCAACCAGCATGATGTAATTGCAGTTAACCTTTTTCAAACTCGCCTAATAGAATTTCTTAAATTGTCTCATCAAATAACCAAAATATTTTACTTTAGTGATGGTTGTGCTGGCCAATACAAAAACAGGAAGAATTTTCTAAACCTTTCTTATCACCAAGAAGATTTTAAAGTTGATGCTGAATGGCACTTTTTTGCAACCAGTCATGGAAAAGGGCCATGTGATGGCATTGGTGGATCTGTAAAGAGGCTTGCCTCCAGGGCAAGCCTTCAAAGAACTGGAAATGACGATCATATTTTGGATGCATTTGCACTCTATAAATTTGCAGTTAAGACACTTCCATCTATTTCATTCACTTTTACGACTATGGAAGATCATGAAAAGCATCGGGAAAAGTTGGATAAACGGTTATCATATTCAAGAACTATTCCAGGTAAATCTATAAATTTATACAGTTATTTAAATAATTTAGATAAGTTTTCATATAATATATATAATTAAATGTCAAAATATATGATACATATGCATTTAATATTTGAACTACAAAATACATTAAATAATTAAAATGTAATATTTATTTACAGGAACCCATCAAATTCATTTCATCAAACCTATCTGTAAGGGTCAAGTTGAAGTCCGCTCATATTCTTCTTCATCTGAATTCAGAAAAGAAAGTACATCTTTACTTCAAGGAAACACTATTTCATTAACATCTTTGAAAGGTTATTGCATTGCAGCTTATGATGAGCACTGGTATCTTGCCTGTATATTGGAAGTAAAACATGATAGTAATGAAGTAAGTTTGAGCTTCCTGCATCCTCATGGGCCTGCACCCTCCTTCGTGTTTCCATCACCTCAAGATGTACTCATCATTGATGTCAGTGACATCTTAATGAGTGTAAGCCCGGTAACAAAAACCGGAAGAACTTATACATTGACAAAGGCAGAATATGGAAAAGCTGAAAATATGTTTGCCAGTCGAACTAAAAAAAATTTAAATTTGTTAAAATAAAGGGTATCAATATTTTTGTTTATATATATATATTATATATATAATATATATATTATATATAGTATATATATATATATATAATATATATATATATACGTTTAATTGTACTAAAAGGTTTTACAATAAAAGATAGCTTCTTTCATCAAGTGTCATCATTATATAACCTTACAATATATCGATAAAATAAGAATCACTCTGTAATTTTAAAAAAAGTGAAAAAATGTGATATTTGTACTTATTAAATTGCTTATATTTTCTAAACCAAACCAAAACCAAAATTAATTCATTAAAAAAAATAAAATATACATATATAACAATAATTGAGCAAAGTTTGAAATAAATCGAATAATAGTTTTTTTTTCAAGGTCAAGGTCACCAAAAGGTCAAATTTTTTATTTGACCTCCGAGGTCAAAATCATCTAAATAAATGTTGTACAGCTATTCAAGATCTATTAAATGGTCTTTACACGATGCTTCTAAGTGCCATAGAAGCCGAGATATTGTATTTTGACCTAGGACTACTCTCTCAAAATTGAACATTTTGACCAAAGTTTCAAAGGTCATATTTTCTGAACCGTATGAGCTAGAGACCTGCAATAAACGCCATTCATATTTTCTCAACAAGATCTGTAAGTGTGCCATTTTTCATAAAAATCGAAAGGGGTCACGGAAAAAATTGCCAAAAAATGGTTGAAGTGACAAGGAAACAATTATATATATGAACATAAATAACGTAATATGTGTTAAAATTATTGTTCAGTGCATTAACATTGTTAAATACTATACGTTAACTCGATTAACCCTTTCATGGCAGGTCGCACATTTGTGCATCACCTTTTCTAGAGTTTGTATTTTGCTGTCAGGTTTGCAACGAAAACCATCACCAACGCGTGTGAGTCTTTTAACCCTTCCTCTTTCTATTTCGCATATAAAAATTTGCATAAGAATTATTCTAAATTAGTTATTGTCTTTAGCTGTCAGCGTGTGCAATGTTTCTTGAAAAGGTATGTAGTCATGCAGTTTTTGATACCTTATTTTTTTTAGAATATGGCTTATTTTTGTATATAGTATATTTAAATGTGTACTTTCTAATATCTTTTATGTTTCACAATGCTACATACAGCCACTTTAGTGTAAAAGAGATTATAAAAGTGTTTCTTGAAGTCATCACCTGCCTTGAGTTACCTATTAGTCTTTTTTCAATTATTTTTAAATTAATATATTATGATATATACCGATTTTTTTGGATATAATATTCAAATATATATCTCATATATGTATTGTTATCTAAAAATTATTTCAATAAAATGTATGCTGTATGATATATTTGCATCCAAAATTTTGAAGAAAAATCATACTTTTGACACCTTTTATATGCATATTACAATAAACATTTCGCCGACTTTTGGAAACTAGTGAAGAAGTTGAAACAGTGCTATGCAACCTCTCTGATGATCAGACGGAAGTATTTGCTTTGATGAAGAAGAGGGAGACAATTGGGAAGCTTCTTCCCTTCAATTTGGTGGTTCTGGTTGGTCTAAAAAAGTATCAGTGGTTGGAATATATATATATACAGTATATATATATATATATATAATATATATATATATATATTATATATTTATATATATATGTATTAGTATATGTATTATATATATATATATATATATATATATAGTAGTATATGGGGCGGAACCAGCATTTTCCAGCAGGTCCAGATTTACGGCTAAATCTGGAATGCTGGTTATATTTTGGTATGTTTAATTATTTCGGTACTTTTTTCAGGTACGATTGTATATATTTTTATCGTAGATTTTGATTCCGGAGTCGGAGCCTGAGCCTGAGCCTTCGATCGACGCGTTTTTATCGCAGTTTTCCGCGTTATTACTGTGCGTTCGCTCTTTCGGTACATTTTTTGCAGGCAGATCCTTTGTCAGTAGAACTTTTATCATTGCTCCCTCTTCAGATGTAACTTCGTGGCACACTGAGGAGCATTGCATATTAAATATAATTTTTACCCCTTTGTATTGAATGACTGAAATAAACACAGGACATCTGTTTCCCATAACTCTTATGAGATTTTGACAGGTTGGAGAGGGGAAAAATACATTGCCAAAGAAGTGAAGGATTTAGGCATATATACTTATTACTGAAAGGGGAATATGTATAAACACATACAAACACACACAAACACACACACACACATATATATATATTAATTATATCCATATATGAACACACACACACATACATTGTATTATATATATATATATATATATATTATATAATATATATATATAATATATATATATATATACTTTATATTTAATATATATATATAGTATAGTTAGTATATATATATATATTATTTATATCTATATACAAACACACACACACATACATTATAATATATTTATATATATATATATATATATATATATATATATATATATATATATATATATATAGTAATATATATATATATATAATAACTATGTATATATATATATACATAGTTATATATATATATATATAATATATATATATATAATAATTAGGCATAGTATACGAGCACACACACACATACACACACACATATATATATATATATATATATATATATATTATAATATATATTATAATATATATAATATATATATATATATAACTATATATATATACTATATATATAATATATATATATATATATATATATATATATTAATTAATACCTATATACGAACAACATACAAATACACAGGCACACACACCACACACACAGCAATATATATCATATAATATATATTATATATATAGTATATATATATATATATATAATATATATATATAATATATATATATATATTTTATATAATATATATATATATATATATATAATATATATAACATAATAGCCGACATGTCTTTGGAATTTCCTAAGGT